>JANTPZ010138915.1:0-14015 GCA_025593235.1 Vachellia pachyceras
CTTATTCAATGAAGTCTTGTTGTTCTCTTCTATCATCCTAGTTGTGCTTGGTTTTAGAGTTAACATGTATGGAGTTGATTTTGTCACTTTGCGATTTCTGTACACACACTAAGAGTGCTTCAAGGATTTCATGGAATGGAGTTCATTGCATGTTATTCGTGACCTAACAAGTCGTGTGGGGATTTAGAAGGAGATCATCGTATGACGCTCCGGACCCATACGAATTGTTAAGGTTTGTGATTTCAAAAACTTAGTGTGAAAGTCGATACTCTACCTAATCTTTTGCGAACTATGATGGCCCAATTCATTTTAAAGAGGAACCCACCATAACACTCCCTTTTCAATCCAAATCTGCCTTACTTTTCTTTGCCGCTTGAAAATACCAAAAATAAGTTTTAAATTTTGTAGCTGCATTAGATACATAGCTTATCTTGAATTAAGAAACTGTTTACATCTGCATCTCAAACATAATCACAAGCTAAGGACTATCGGTACGCGACTAGCTTCCGGTGAGAACGACCCTGGGGTGTTCACTATACAATCCTTGGAAATCAAAATTAATATTCTCGATCCATTTTCAAGGCTAACCAACGATCTAAGTTTACATTTTGTGGCTTAGTACGGATCAAGAATTTGGCGCCGTTGCCGGGGAAGTGAAGTGCCAATAGTTATTGGATTGTGTTTTTGTTTGTTAGTTTTGCATCTTTGTTTGTAGTATAGGATTGACTTGTTCCTAGCATAGCATTGTTTTTAGGGAACATAAGCATATACACTAGTTTTCATCTGCATTTTGCATCATTTTCGCACTTTCGCCGCAATGTAAATACACTTTCATCACGACCAATGCTGTTTTTATGTGAGAAATAGCTGTATGTACACTTTCACCGGGACCAAATTTCATTTTGCAGCAACGAAATTTAATTTTGGCCGTGACAAACCTTTGCCCAATGAACTATTTCTTTACATTCCATTTTTTTCCCTTTTCCAGTGCATGTATACATATCATACTTTCATCTTTCTGTCCTAGCTTCTTTATTTTGTTTAAATTGAATTATTTTAATTTAATTTAGCCCCAAATTCTCATTCTTTTGTAGATGATATGGAAGATTATTTCTCTCAAAGCCTTGCATCCATAAAGCATCGATTAGAGGATCTCCAAACATGGATGCACGATCAAAAGCGATGTTTACTTGGCCATGAAGGTGATAATCAATTTCCCAATCCAACTTATGAACCACACCACCAACCCTCATTCCAAACCTTCCAACCACTATTTCCACCACATAGATCATATTGTGAACCTCCTTCTCCATCATATAATCCATATTTTGAACCTATACAATCATTGCACCAACCACCATATGACCTATTCCCTCCACAATATGAACCATATCAACAACACCTTTCACCATCATATCTACCTACCCCTAACTCTCCATATGAGCTATATGATCATAATTTCCAACCTACCTTCCATCAACCTCAACTATCATATGAAACTTAGCCTCCACTCAAACCTATTACCATCCAACCAAGTGGACTAGATATCCTTCCTTCTTCACAAAACTTGGATGACATGACCAATGCCTTGACAAGAAAATATGATACACTCAAGGAGAAATACCTTGTGTTACTCATACAAGGGACATCCAAAAGTTTTAAGGAGATGGAAAATATCGATGAATTCTTCACTGCATGCTATGATCATATGCTGTGGATAAAGACTGGAGGCAAAGAGTGAAATCTTTGGGCTGAAGAACCACAAGAGAATGAGCATGGAGAGAGTCCTCAAGCTCCTACACCTCCAGGTAATAGCATTCCTATCTTTGAGGAGAATAATTCACCTCTCATCACTACTAGATTTGTTGAATCTTTAATTGATGATAGTGAGGCCGATGAGGACATTATTGTTGAGCATGCAAATATGTTTGAAAATACTAATGCTCACTTGAATGCAAGTTATGATACTTTAATTGGGGATGTTGCTTGTACTGTTAGTGCCTCATTGTGCGATGATCATACTTCTCCTCCTAGTACTATACATGATGGGGATATAGAATTAAATGACAATTTACCTTGTTCTTGTGATGAAGATGTCATATGCATACTTTGCATTGATAAAAAGAATGATAAACTTGTGGCATGGAATAAAGAGAACTTTGGTAAAGAACATGACACATCTAATAGTACTAGAAATGCTAAAATTGATACGCATGAACTTGTGGAGGATGATCCCCTAAATAAGGATTCTAAAATTTCAATTGATAAAATCATAAAGGAGAAAGAATCCTGTCATTAAAATGAATCCTCTAGTGAATGCAAAGATGATGTGTTGAGCTTAAAAATTTGTAAATTTTTAACATCTACTTTGCAAGCACAAAAGGATTTTAATAATTTGATTGATTGCTTGATTCCTACTGAAGGGAATCTTATTGACTTTCTTGGTTGTAATTCATACTTAGAGAGTTTTGCTCCCAAGATATTCTCAATCCATCCTATATCTCTCCATATTTGCATTCTTGGATTAGATAATGCTGCTAGTCCAATGTTTATTTAGCACAATCAAACCAAGCAAAGTCGTGGCTACAAGTCCAATGTTTCAATGCCTTAACTCATTAATCAGGAGCATCTTCTTGGACAGTCCAACATTGGAGGAGTTGAAATAAAGGAATTCATGCTTCTCATCCGGGATGAGAACTTCTCCTACAAGAGTTTGAAGAGATTTAAGTGGAAGGTTGTCTCTTTCCTCTCTTGTTTTCTTCTTATTGTCATATCATTGGTTGAACTTAATTGATTAATGATGAGAACAAGTGTGGGGGGACTCTCCAGTAGGATTAACTTAGCTGTTTTCTCTTTTAGGGTGATTTTCAATTCAATAAACTCCCCTCATTTCGATCTCTAGACTTCTTTTTGACAAGTGGAACATGAAAGAGTTGTTTGCTGTGAATTGATTGTCTGGATTTTTCCTTTGCTGTTTTCTCGAATTTCGTTGCATGAGTGAATGAATGTGCGATATTTGCTTGCAAATACTGTGCGCTTTGAATATTAAATCTTTCATTCCAATCATTGAGGACAATGTTTGAATTAAGTGTCGGGGGAGATTTAGATTTAGAGTATACCCAAGCAATATTCTAATTTTTAGCTTGCAACTGAAATTTTTAAAGGATGATGTTAGGCTATTTTTGTCTTTAAACTTTGGAAATTTTCAAGTTTCTTTTAATTTTTCTGAAAAAGTACATATATACTGAATTTCCAGAGGAACTGAACTACAATTTTGCTCTCTGACCCTTTTCGCCGTGACAAACTTGGGTGTTCGCCGCGGCGAAAGTCCTTTAATGAGGTAGTTCAGGCTTGTGTATTTCACCACGACCATCTTGTGGTTACACCGCGGCGAAAATCACTAGCACACAGAACCACCTCTCTGGTGTGGTTTGCCGCGGCCAATTTTGTGGTTAGCCGCGGCGAAACTTCAGTACTTAAAAAAATTTAGGTTTTGAATTTTTGAAATAAAATTTCTCTCACCTTTACCATCTTTAACTCCTGAGCAATGTTTATGAAACTATGATTTTCATAGCCAATGCATTTGGAGGTTGATGCATGAGTTTAAGGATCAAAGTTCTTGGTTAATTGCGTTTTTCAAATTATCTACAAGTGATAAGCGTAGATCAATTTCTAAATTGACTCTTTGTGTTTTTGGTTCTTGAGACTGTTTAATTGAAACTAAAGCCTTGTCGTGAGGATATTTGGACCTAATTTCATTTGATTAGAGTGGGTCTGTCTTGATTTGTAGTCTCTCTAGAACTTGTCTTGATTCTTAATCAAAGCTCTATGATCCAATATTTTGTGAAAAGGATAGAGGCCTTCATTTCAAAACCTTTCGTTTATCCCAAACACAAACCCTTCATTATTTCATCATTTGCTACCCTTTTGAGCCATTCACTCTTAAAAACCAGCATTTGGAAAAACTACACTTATATGTGCAAGCATATGTTGAAGAAATTGTTTATGTGAGCAGATATTATAAAAAAAAGAAAAAAAATGATGAGAAAAAGAGAAATAAAGAGAAAAGAAATTTAGAGCCTGAAAATATACATTTCTCTAAAAAGTCTTGCAAAGCACTAAATGATTATATCCTTTCGATGCTGTGTATTCAAGAATTCATTCCATTTCATTATTTCACTTCATCACGTTTAACCCCATCATCACCTTAAACCTTAAAGCCCTCTTGATTCACATTATATCGATCTTGTGGTAGAGAGGTAGAATAATTATAAGGTTATGGTAGAGATTCGAACATAAGTAAAAGAGCAAAATAAGCAAGAACTCTTTTTCTCTTCTTTTTTACAAAATAATAACCTCCACTTCTCAGGGCATGTTTTGCGTCGTCAACATGATGATATGATAGTAAAATGGCCAACGGAAAAGTCTTGGTTTTCCAGATATAGAAACCTTGATTTCGTCTTTATAGATGTTGCAATAGAGGAACAAATACACAATGATAACAACAGCAGTTGATTTTATTTGTATGCGACTGGAGACAGAGGAAAATATTGATTTCCAGTATTATATAAGAAATTTAGTACAGAATATTAATTAAAAGAACTTCAAGGTCAACAACTTCACTTAATACTTTACCCCGGATAACTTTGTCAAATGCGGTGCGAATCTTCAATTTTGAAAGTAAACAAGCTAGGAACCGGATCTATGATTGTATGACCAAGCTGAGATGCAAGAGCGTAACCCTGTGACAGAAATTTTCATTAAAAATATGTTTAAAATGCACCGCATTTCAAATAAATCAAATATTCAACACAACCTGCCTGTTACAACCAGTAGCTACCAATAGATAATCTGCTTCAACTCGTTCAACATTATCAGCTAACTGCTGCTGAACATTCAGAAGGGATTTGACACTATTAGCAACAGACACTGAGGTTACAGCTTTTCTGGTCCGCACGCTAACTGGTCAAGGATACAAAGTTCAGCATTGATAATACACCAGCACCATTGTATCAGGAAATCCTCCATTCAAATGTATGTAAGACCAAGATAGAAATAGGAAAATAGGGAGAATAATTCTAACAAGTTATTCGTGAATTACACTATGATACCAATTGGAGAAAATATAGTCCAGAATTGTTTACATCATAATAGATTATTTTATAAGAAAAGATTAACTATTCGGGATTTATGAAATGGAAAATACAAAAAATGTTAGAATCAAGAGAGTAGTAAATAACAATGAATAATGGCTTATGTTGATCTAACAACGAATGAACAAGGACGTAAGAGAACTCCACACAATGCAAAAGACCAATATCATAAGCTACCAAGCCAACATACCTCCCTTTTGCTTTACTTGAGACATGAGGCAATCAATTATTGAAGAAGAACTGCTGACAGGAAAAGCCCTGCCATCGCTCTCAATATATTGGCAATTAAATATGAAGAAGATATTTATAAATTTAGAAACAGGTGACAATCTAATGTATAAAAAATTACCTTCGAGGAAAACCAAGACATGGTATCCGCTGGGCCATGCAAATTAAAGAACGATCCTCTAAATTCTTTATGGCCCCTAGGATAGTTTTCTGCCAAAATCTACAAGCTAGTCAATATTCCAAACTTTATCTGACCAGTATGATGAGGTCTAATATGCTAATTTGAAGCAGGTAAAACAGAACATATGTCTATGACTTCAAAAATTTTAACACTGGTGAATAAAAAAAATTAACGACCCAAAACAAAGAAACCAGTTCCGATATATGCAGTAGATTACATTTCCAATTCAATTTTGGTTTTTTGATATTAAATCATCCAGATAAAAGATAATTGGGCTGACCGGACCTCCTAATAAAATTATAGCTAAAAAGGCTTGGGATTCAGAATGACATAACACTACAATGTAACCACCACTTTGCCAATCTGATTTAGATTTATGTAATCATAGTTGTCCAAAGCATATTTTCTATAGTTATAGGTCGCCCACTCAATTAAACTTCGTAAGTAAGATTACCATATTGTCAGCACAATGCCCGCTTGTCACATTACACCGGCCTCCTCCAGAAACCTTTATCTGCCAAAAATACCGAAAGAGAAAAGGATGAATTGAGAAAAGTACAAAACATACTACTCCCTCCTGTCCTAAATATACTACAAACCCGGTCTTATATGTAGAAGCAGGATTATCTTATAGGAATTTACCCCATCCACGCAAATGAAAAAGGGCAAAAAAAAAAACAAAGCACATAGCTTGGCAAGAGGCTTTCCTTTCTCAATAATTACCACGCTGAAGTTGGGGACCACCGTCTTTGCCTGAATTGCTCCATAAACCCCAGCAGCTCCGCCTCCAACCACCACCAATAGCCCCTCCCTTGACTAACATCAAAGAACACACTAATATATCGCGGTTGCAAAGAAAAGGTAGTAAGAAAAGCAATGCCAGAGAATGAAGAGCAAAAGTACCCTTTTAGTTTCACTTCAACAAATGATGTGGTCGGAAAACGTCCTTTTCCAGAGGCTCAAAGGAAGTCCACCGCGTTTACAGCCTTTAATTGGAATAAAGGAAGAAAATCCGGAAGAGATGACGAGGCGGATTGGGTCAGTTACCATGCTCTCCGCTCATCCAAAGACCTTGCCACTTACCTACACTGTACTTTGTTTGACTGATTGATTGTAAAAGTTAGATGCGGTCAACAATAATTAAGGTATTATTTTAAAAATAATATCTTAATTAACTCCTATATAAACTCCTTAATCTTTTCAAAAGAAAAATCAATTGTCTCTTATATATTGTTTTCTGAATGTTAATAATTCTAGTTTCTTTTAATAGTATTCAATAATCTTATTTAATTAAAAAATTAAAGAGTCCAAATAAAACATCTTTAAAAAATTAAATTATCTCAATTTGGTCATATAACAACCAAATATATAATTCTTCATAATTATGGTAAATTCTCTGATTGATTTATTAAACATTAATCTACCTTGATTAATATTTAAAATGAGTTAATAATTATGGTAAAAGGATTTTATATTTTGGTATCAGAGCCATGTTTGATCTTGGGAATCTATTGATCCTAATTAATTCATTCATTATTTTTTGATACAGCTGATTAATTCATTATTAACCATAATTAAATTTTTTGTCCTCAACCATTACGGCCTTGTTTGGATAGCCCGTTGGGAGAACAGACACAGATTCCGAGGTAAATATGTGAGAGGAGTTTTATCTCGGTAAGCACAAGAATAGATTTTGAGTGCCCAGACGGGCTATCCAAACAAGTCATACATTGTAAGGATCAACATCATCTAATTTAAATGCATCCATTTCTAATTGATTGGTCCCGAGATTAGAAGTCTGTGACACCTGAAGGGTTGTCGAAGATCAATCACTTCGCTCCCCTCACCGCCGCCGCCATCATTAAAGATGACTCCTTCATTGTTTTTTTTGTTATATAAATTTTAGGTAGGGGGTTGGGCTCACCCACAAATCAAGGGTAGGGCGAAATCTCCCTTGCTCTTAGGTCATACCAATGCTGGGCAGGGTGAGCTGTCAATTACCCTCAGGTGTTTACCTAAGCATCTAGGAGCTAGGATGCTTTCCCAAGCACCGCGACTGGAGCCACAACAAAATGACCTCTTCCGGTATCGAACCATCTCTCTTTGGTGAGAGTGTCCAATACATTCGCCAGCTGAACCCATAGACGATGGGTATGACTCCTTTATTGTTATTAAGATGAAAGTGGTTCAACATGGCATGGGTTGAGAAATCGGATGGGCAACATGACAATGGATCTGTTCTCTGCAAATAGCCTCAAGTTCAGATGGTGTAGCTCTTCCATGGTTAAATATATAATTAAATAGTCTGAATAAAATGTTTTTAAAAATTAAATTATCTCAATTTAGTCGTATAATGGTTAAATATATAATTCTTTATAATTACTGATTTCGCGGTCTCTAGTCATCTCAAGATCCAATCAAAAATTACATAAAACTAATACAATATAGTGCACTAACCCTAAGATCGTTCTTAAGAAGCCTTTGTTTTAAATCCATAAGTTAAATTAAGTGCTAAAAATATAGTTGGAAGAACATAGATGTGATATTCCTCGCTCAAAAATAATCATGGGAGTTATAAATTCATTAAACATTAAGTAAAACCTCAAGATAACACTCAAGTCCAATATTCTCAATCGATAATATCTCCTACGAACATAGCTAATAATTACTTATTGAGATATTGTTAAAAACCGTTTAATATACAATTAAAATCGGAATAATGCAATGTGAGTCTTCTCAGAATGAAACGTTAAACAATCTTTCCAAAGCACCAAATAATTATATTAACTAGACAATAATACGTTAATTAACATAATTAAATTAATGTAATAAAAAAATCAACAACATATTTGTTTTATAATGCATATCCACCGCCGGGGGCGCAAAACAATTACCCACGCATCACTTTTGATTCAGCTTCGAGATTAATATGCACGGCCATCACAGCAATTAGAGGAGAAAGAAAAAGAAAATAATAAAAATAAAATCTGGAAAGGAAGAGAAGGCGTGGTGTCGTGGAGATTGCTGTGAAAGTGAAAGAGTGAGCAAGCCAAGAACCAGGCGGCGGCGTGGTCTAGGAATGGAGGGAGCTCGATGAAAATCCCCAAGCGGCGTCTGCGTGCTCCAGATCTGGAGGCGTGCGTGTGTGGTCTCGCCGTGAATGAAGGAATCGAGTGGCGGCGCTGTTGGAAAGGGAGAAGCGGCGTCGTGGGTTCTCTGGACGAGCTGGGAGGAGAATGAACGAGGAATGATGGTGGCGGCGAATGTGTGTGCGTGTACAGGTCTCGCGTTGCTCTCCGAATGAATGGTGGCGGCCGAGAGGAATTGAAGAAGGAGGCCGAAGATGGAGGTCCTGGATCGTGAGACTCCGAATGGATGGTCGCTGCCGCTGGTGCGTGAGTATATGAATATATAGGCGTGGGTCCAGCGAATTCAAATGAGAGGATTCGCCCCGTATCTCGTCAATGGATTCCGCAAAGAGTGGATCAATCCAAGATTGAAGTGGCAGCTGGTTTGTTCCGAGAGCAGAATCTCTGCGTGGTGAAGGGATAATGGAGGTCGCGGCGTGAATCTCTCTCCCCGTCTACGGCGTGAATTCCAGCGAGTATTCAGCATCCAGGTTGACCGCTTCTCTCTGTCTAGAATCTCTGTTTTGTGTGTTCGCCAACTGTGCGTGTGCCTCCGTGAATCGAGGATGGGAATCCGAGAAGGAGAAGATACTTTCCATTGCTTAGAAAGTAGTAGAGATCTTTAACGGCTCTTATTTATCATTTTTTTCTTTCTTTTGAAACGCTCAAATAATTTCAAGAGGGAAAAGTGGAGGAATTATTTAGATAAATATCACCATTTGAATGTGTAGTGGAGATCTCCACTACTTTTTGAGTGGTGGAGATGATCCTTTTCCATAAGAGAATTCAAGCTCGAGACTCATGGCGCTGATTGGTTTTTAAAATGGGGAAAGGATCCTCTCCACCACTCAAAAAGTAGTGGAGATCTCCACTGCACATCCAACGGCTCTCATTTATCGTTTTCTTTCTTTCTTTTGAGACGCCCAAATAATTTCCATTTAAGAAGAGTGGAGAAATTATTTGGGCAAATATCAACTTTTAGATGTGCAGTGGAGATCTCCACTACTTTTTGAGTAGTGGTGAAGAGATCCTTTTCCAGAGATGGCTCAGTCGTCTCCTTACAAAATAGGTTCCCCTTTTCTTTTTGTTTTCTTTTTGTTTTTTTTATTTGCCTCCAGCTGCTGCCAAAACGCACAGCATCAACTTGGACTCCCTTACTATTTACCAAATTGGATAACCACGATGTCATTAATTTGTAAGCCCTTTTCTGTCATTTTTTTAAATTTGCCAAGCCCCCTCTAAGTATGAAAAGTGGACAGTGCTGCCTGGGTCCAACAAGTGTGAAAGGATGATGGTTTGTTTTTTTTTATTTGCCTCCAGCTGCTCCCAACACGCACAGCATCAACTTGGACTCCCTTGCTATTTACCAAATTGGATAACCACGATGTCATTAATTTGTAAGCCCTTTTCTGTCATTTTTTTTAAATTTGCCAAGCCCCCTTTAAGTATGAAAAGTGGACAGTGCTGCCTGGGTCTAACAAGTGTGAAAGGATGATGGTTTGATGATGTCATCAAAGTAAGATGTCATGAGCAGTATTGCCCATTCAGTCAATTACTTGTTCATGTACATGTAGATTCAGGGATATGGCTGGTCACGTATGTGTATATTTTGGTAAGTCATGATCTTGGACCGTCTCGTTTTGTCATTGCATCACCTCTTCATTATTGAAACATTCCGGGATGCCTTTTATATTTGATGATTTTATGTTGATAACTCGGGTCATTTTGTTCTGTCATTTCCTAAAGCCTTTTATATTTGCTAATTTTATATTTATAACTCTTCATAATTATGGTAGATTCTCTGATTAATTTATTGAACATTAGTCTACCTTGATTAATGTAAAAATAGGATGTTACAGGGTTCTTTTTCCATGTTCAAGATTAAAGTGAATCGTAATTTTTGCTTAGTGTTCTTGGAGTGCATATACTTCAAATTGCTGTAGGTTTTCGGATATTTTCCCTTTGAATTTTCACAATCTTGGTATCAAAGCTTTGATTCTAAACTCAACTTTCATCTTTATATTTGTGAAACTGTGGTAGAAAGAAAAGGGTTTTCAAAAATAGAAGTCAGTGAAAAAGGGAGATCGTTCTATAGGTCTATAAAGTATCTTTTTTCAGATAGAAAAACAACATTCTAAACTTGTTACAACTAACACTCTAAATAAATAGCAATTAAGGTTATTATAAAATTTAAATTATTTTATTTGGTTTTATTCAATTCAATGTAAAAGACAATTTAAATTTTATAAAATTTAAAATAAAATACCAATATAAAATTAATTCCTGTTATTAAATTATTTATAAAAGGCGAAATTATACATTTAGTCCTTTATGTTTGCGTCATGTTTCATTTTAATCCTTCAAGTTTAAAAAGTGCACTTTCAGTCCCTCAAACTTAACGATGTTAGTCTCTCTTAATGGAAATTGCTTACTCATCAAATTTAACGCTGTTATTTTAAATCTTTTTTATTTTACATAATTTAAAATATCAAATTTATTATATCATTAAATAAGAATTAAAATGTGAGCATATTCTGTTAATGTTTTATTGCACAATCATGAATTAAATTTGATGAGTCAGCAATTTCTGTTAAGAGAAACTAATGATGTTATATTTGAGAGACTGAAAGTGCACTTTTTAAATTTAAAGGACTAAAATGAAACCCGATGCAAACAAAAAGGATTAAAGGTATACTTTAACCTTTATAAAATATTCATCTATGTATTTTAAATATAATACAAATATTTACAAAAATGCACGTAAGATTATTATATTTTTGTAGTGGCATAATATTCTTATGTTTACCGTGTATAATTATCATCTTTACTGTAATTGAATAAATTAAAAATTTCTACTAATTCATCATATATGATAGTCCTTAAACGTAAATGATATATTTATTAGATTGTCTTTAAAAATTAAATACTGAACAGGGCAACATCATTGGAGGAATAATAAATCATTACAATATTACATGATTTTATTTTAAATTTAATTATTAAATTATTTTACTATTTTAAATTAAATTTAATCATGCATTCAAATTAAAATTGTGGTTAATATTATGGTTTATAAGATGCGTAGATAATATTTGAAACATCAGAATTTAATGCAGCCTAAATTTCGAAGGATAACTATACCGTTTTATAATTTTATCCTTGTTTTCGAGGATTACTTAATTTTTTAACTTTGATTTTAGTAATAAATATTATTTTGAAAATTTTTACATGAACCCTCCTAAATCCTGAAATAGTATTTAACGCATTGCGTTGGAGTATATGTTTTCAAAATAAAGGTATATATAAAGCAAGATAAAAGAAAATGAAAATTGTATTGTTAATATATGATAAAGATCTAAAAAAAATAGAATTCAAATAATTATATGCTTTACTGGAATAAGATCGTGAATATTTTGTTTCGTTACCACGAAAGTACAAATTAAAATTATAACAGGTTAACGTATACTTTTAGTCCTTTATATTTACGTCAGATTCCACTTTAGTTCTTTAAGTTTAAAAAGTGCACTTTCAGTCCCTCAAACTAACGACATTAAGTTAGAGGGATTAAAAGTGCACTTTTTAAACTTATATGACTAAAATGGAACCTAACGCAAATATAAATGACTAAAAGTATACATTAGCCATTATAATAAGTCAAAATTGTTGGCAAAAAATTTAAATAATTTTTTTTTTTGAGTGGCTGAAATGAAGATAAGAACAATCGGTAAAAATATATTCCGATCTATTCTATTCTGATCTATCCAGGTATCCTCTATCAGAACGTTCTGGAGGTTGCAGCACAACTCCCACATGCATGCATCGGATACATTGTTCAATGCTATCATCAATTTCATACTTTTGAGAATATGATCTTTAATTAATTGCCGCAGTGCTTATATATTACTATCATCTTCATTTAACCCTTACGATGACAATTAACGGATTCTCGAACAAGGCCTGCGCTGCGTGCAAGTATCAGCGAAGAAGGTGCTCAAAGGAGTGCCCTCTGGCTCCTTACTTCCCTGCAGATCAGCCTAGGAAGTTCAACAACGCTCATCGTTTGTATGGAGTCGCAAACATCAAGAAGATTCTAGATCAGGTAGAGCCCGGTCTGAGGGACGAAGCCATGAAATCTATTATATTTGAATCTGATATGCGAAAACAGTTCCCTACCGTGGGCTGTTTAGGAGTTATATGGAATTACAATCACCGTATAGTCGCTGCCTTGGAAGAGCTACACCATCTGAATTTGAGGCTTTCTGCTTTCAGAGAACAGATCCATTGTCATGTTGCCCATCCAATTTCTCAACCCACCACACCAGTGAAATCCATACCTTATTGTGAAGATACAACATCGACGTCCATGTTGAACCACTTCCATCGTAACAACAATGAAGGGGTCAACTTTGATGATGGCGGCGACGTTGGGAGGGAAGTGATTGACCTTCAACAACCCTTCAATTCCGTGTCGTCACAGACTTTGAACTTGAGGCTTTTTGCTTGCAGAGAACAGGTCCATTGTCATGTTGCCCATCCAATTTCTCAGCCCACCGCACCAGTGAAATCCATACCTTATTGTGAAGATACAACATCGATGTCCATGTTGAACCACTTCAATCATAATAACAATGAAGGAGTCAACTTTGATGATGGCGGCGACGTTGGGAGGGAAGTGATTGATCTTCAACAACCCTTTAATTCCGTGTCATCACAGACTTTGAACCTGAGGCTTTCTGCTTGCAGAGAACAAATTCATTGTCATGTTGCCCATCCAATTTCTCAGCCCACCACACCAGTGAAATCCATACCTTATTGTGAAGATACAACATCGATGTCCATGTTGAACCACTTCAATCATAATAACAATGAAGGAGTCAACTTTGATGATGGTGGTGACGTTGGGAGGGAAGTGATTGATCTTCAACAACCCTTCAATTCCATGTCGTCACAGACTTTGAACTTGAGGCTTTCTGCTTGCAGAGAACAGGTCCATTGTCATGTTGCCCATCCAATTTCTCAGCCCACCACACCAGTGAAATCCATACCTTATTGTGAAGATACAACATCGATGTCCATGTTGAACCACTTCAATCATAATAACAATGAAGGAGTCAACTTTGATGATGGTGGTGACGTTGGGAGGGAAGTGATTGATCTTCAACAACCCTTCAATTCCATGTCGTCACAGACTTTGAACTTGAGGCTTTCTGCTTGCAGAGAACAGGTCCATTGTCATGTTGCCCATCCAATTTCTCAGCCCACCACACCAGTGAAATCCATACCTTATTGTGAAGATACAACATCGATGTCCATGTTGAACCACTT
>JANTPZ010138920.1:0-10666 GCA_025593235.1 Vachellia pachyceras
AAAATTAAATTCTTAGTTTAACAGAAAAATATTAGGGATAAGGAGAATCAGTTTATGAGGCTAAAGACTAAAGGGATGACCCAAGACCTTGTAGCCTAGTGGTATGGTATCTCTCAAGTGGGAGGTCACAGATTCGATCCCTCGATTGTAACATCAGGCTATTAGTATCTGCCCTTTAAATGAAAAAGAAGACTGAAGGGATGGAGAGCATATGGGCCAAGCCCAAATTCAAGGCCCAAGTTGCATGATCACATGAATTAGGCCCATAATCGAAGTCGGGGCAGTGTGGAGCCCATCACATTAGCCCAAGTGCCTAATTCATAACCTTTTTTCTCGTACAGCCTAGTTCATAACTTGAAAGCACAGAAAGATTCCGGGAAAAAAAGCCCAGGCACTAACATCAATTCTTTCACTAAATCCATAATTTTAGTTGTTATAAAAAATCCATAATTTTAGTATAATAATCAATTTTCTCTCTCTTTTGTCACATATTTTTTTTTTAAAAAAAATGGTCTTAGTGACAAGTGACAACAACAGCAACTGCTTTTACAAAATCTATGCTGCTCCAACAAGAAAATTTTTTTTAAAAATAAAATATATAATCGTACTCAAAATCTATTCTTTCCATAAATTATTTTTGTTTTCTGTCCAAAACCTATAACAACACAGACACGGTTATCCTTTTCTCTTCATGCAAGCAGAGGAAGTAAAGCATCAGATTTTAAATTTTTGTGTGTGTGTGTGTGTTCTCTCAGCCCAGTGTTTGGGTGCTTTTTTTTTTTAAAAAAATTGTTTTTTAATTTCCCCTATCCAGAAACTAGTGCCCCCTCTTGAGTCTTTTCCTCGTCTTTTCGAGTTCCCTCCTTGGTGATTCACGTCATCGGAGTTTGGCGTTGGCCGTTCCTCCAGCCATCTGGTTCATCTTCTTCGGCTTATGTTTTTCAGATCATTCCTTTTTCTTTGCCACTTACTAGATTCTTTCAAAGAAATAAAAAAACTAATTTTTGAAAAATGCTGTGATACCATGCGTTTCGTGAAGGTATGTTAATATTTGTTTAACCATCATTGATTTAATCCGAGTTAATTCCAAAATGACCTACTGATGATTGGCCAAATGCCTTAGTCACTTCAGTCCTATGGTTGACCGGTCAGAATTTTAATATCTTGGATAAAAAAAACTATAATAAAGAGTAGGATAAGAAATGTGAATAAACTTGCCATTTTCATCAAAACCCTCAGGTATTGGTAATGGTACGCAGGAATTCTTGGCTATCCTTTTCATTTACAAACAAAAAAGGACACACCGTGCAGATTTAAAGGTTCCCTTGAAGTTATCACCCAAAAAAAAAAAAAAAGTTCCCTTGAAGTTCAAATACAAAAGCTTCAAAGATGTTTTTTTGGTTGAGGATGTTTGATAGTAATTCCTATAAATATATTGCAGCGTACCTCAGCGTCTGTTATTTAGAGTCATTTAAAAAAAATTAAAAGGAGTGGTGCTTTTTCATAAATACTAGTATCTCCTAACCATGGTTTGCTCAAACATAAGTGCAAAAATAAAGTAGCCAAACACTTCTCAAGATCTATTTTGAAACGAAAACCATAGTTTGGGCTGTAAGTTTACTGTTATAAATATGGTTTTAATCCTCAAAGACTGACCGCACTAACTAGGTGGTCAGAAAACCCCTTCATATCCTATGCCCAAGACATCTCCAATGGGAAACATGAGAAGAAAGGCACCATTATGCCATTCATAGATCAAAGAGATCAGTCTCTGTAGAAATGGATTTTCAATAGTATGGGCTATAACGCATTGGCATTCTGAACCTCGGAACCTTCCTGCAGTTGACATAAAAGGCTATTTGTTAACCTTCCAGTAGCATAGGGACCGAAACTCATTGGGGGAGGTAAGAACTCAGAACAACATACCCATATCCAAATGGAGAATAGGCAAAAGGAGGTGCATATGGGGTTCTGCCTCGAAACCCCACATAGGGATTGGGCCGACGGGGACGATACTGCTTCATCCCGGGTATGTTGGTCCTCTTGGCTGTTACCTGAAACAATAAAAAATAAGACCGAGGTGGAAATAAGGGAAGCAATAGATTTCTGTTTAAAACTAATCAGAAACTCTTGATCTAACCTTCAACTGACGCCCATGTAGTTCAGATTCATTCAGCAGAAGTGCCTCCTGAACAGCCTCTACCTCAAGGAACTCCACATAGGCATAACCCTTGGGTTGGCCAAACTTGTCAGTACGAATGGTGACTCTGTTTACTGTTCCACACGACTGGAAATGCTGCTGCACTTCTTCAGGACTACATGAATAGTCTACCTGTAAAGAGTTTCAAATCCAAGATGCAATAAAATATCAAGAAAACAATTGTAGCCATCAGAAGATGGCCAGAATTTTTCAAGTATTCCTTAACACTAATCTTCAGGTTGAAAACAATGGTACAATATTATTGGTCAATTGTTACTAAATTATAAATATAAACAGAAAGTATGGGAGAATCTGCAATTAGGAAGAATCTGGAATATGCAGCAGGGCATGGCTCAAAACGGTTTGGAGAAGAGGCCAGGGGAGAGGAGGGCATGTAATGGCTTTATGTGAAAGTTTATAGAACTTCATTAGGGAAGAATAAATAAAAGTTGGACCATGAGAGGCTAGGGCACGATAAAATTTAGGCAAACGGGAGATTTTAGCATCTCAAATAGATAAAGCGTGAATTGCTTCTTTGTAAAAGCAGCTTTACCACTCAACCCAAAAGCAAGAGAAGAGAAAAGCTTGGAGACAAACAACCATGCGGTCAGTTGCTTCTACAACGCATGGAGGCTTGGATAGCCACAATCACTCAAGTTATTAAGCGAGTCTGATGAAATTTCTTCCCCTCTCCACCTCTACATTTCGAACCAGTTAGTTTTTACTGCTAATTTGGTGTGCTGGAATTGTGATGCAGAAGAGAGCTAAGCAAGGGGTGCTAGCGTTTCATTGCACCAGAAAACCAAGCCAATTCAACGCCTTATTAGGGGGAATTAATGACTGCTAATCAGAACAAATCATCGGAAACTGAAATGGAAGAAGGATTAGTTGAGAGGCACGCCCCGACCAATAATCATGTCTTGCTGCTGCGCACAGGGACATGTAAAAAACTAAAGTCCCACATCGTGTATGAAACCTGGAGAGTAGTGAATGGGAGCCCATAAAAAGGAGGGAAAGGAGACTACGGCCAATTCAGAAACATAACAGGTTCATCGCTTTGTCAGAACCAGATGAACCAATTTAGTTATCCAGTTTTTACGGGCTTTAACCAGTTTTTCTGGTCTTTGAACAATTCATTGCCTGGCCGGTTTTTAGGAGTTCCCAGACTGGACTAGGGTCGAATTCACTGGTTAACCAGTTGGACCACCTGGTCCAATCTGCTATTCTATATACTGTTAATTCCATAAAGCATCAGTCTTATTACTGTTAATAGAGATGGGAGGTACTTCTCAAATATTTCTGGTGTATTTACATAGGTTGTATCAGAACCTCTCCAGCATTCTTCTAGGCAAATAGCAAATTAAAAAATAAAACACATTGTCAAAAATCGAGTCCACGTTGATGGGGAACTCTATTATATACACAGTTTCTCAACTCTCAATATTCTCCTTTCAGGGCACCAATCAATTCAGGAGAAGCCAATTTATCAATAGCTACTTGCATAGTAAAACAATAAGAAGACCTTACACAGATATCATGCAACTTCGGACAAATAAATATGGTTTAGTGTCTTCATAATTAGTCCTCTACATGTCCAGCAACTTTTCCTTTCACTGTGCACTTCTCTGTTATTTCTCTAGTTTTTCTGGTGATTATACAAGATAGGACTAGCAGACAAGAAATAAAGATTAAACAATGAAATTCCCCCTAATCCCAGAAGAGGAAAAGGGAATGTCAAGTCCCCTCACCATAAGGAAAGAACACCTGCATACTTCAGACAAATAGGTGCCCTTTGGTTCGTGATTAGGAAGATGCCCACAGATGGTCTTTGGGACTCTGAAGAATGTGGTCTTCCCAACAGCATGAACGCAGGTTCTTGATCTCCAATCTAATTCCTCTGTTCATTCCATTGCAAAAGTTTGGGAAGGCTACTAACTGAAAATTTTTACCATTTTCCACTCTTGTTTGTACCTTATTCTCTTTCTTTTCTCTTTCTATTAAAATATGTATCTTCATGGAACCAAGAACTTCGATTCTTCCACGAAATATTTTTTAATTCTCATCCTCTTTTCTTTTTCTTCTTTTTTTTTTGTTAAAAAATTCTCATCCTCTTTTCTATCCCTGTAATTAATCTTTTTCTCTCTTTTCTTTTTTTGTGGCATTCCCACTAGATATACCTTTTCTCCTCCAACTGCAGCATTATTAAACTAGAAAACTTGTAGATAGCAGTATGCTGTGCAATAGCTGTTAACCATTTTGTCAAAGCAAGTTGTCACCATTTGAAAACAAAAAACAAAAAGGTTTTGAGAGAGCATTCAACATTAACAAAAACAAGCGTTATCCACTGACGAATGTTGGTTACATGAATCATCCAATGCCAAATAAAGAAAATGCTCATTCTTCTAAAAGCTACATGCTAGTATTATGAAATATCATAATTTGCCAAGAATAAGTGGGGAATCCAATCCAAAAATTATTCAATTGTTGGTTGGAAGGCAATCAAATTCCATCACTATCAGAGACACACAGAAATTTGACAATTCAGCAAAGAAACTCTAACAAGAGCCTGCTAATAGCTAACAGCAGATTCGTCTTACTATGCAGGAAAAGAAACATGCATTAGAAAATAACCTAAGAATGGCCACTATTGAGCAATGCAAGCTCCACCTATTTGACTCTGGGACAGTTTTTTTCTTTTTGCTTTATCAAATACCATATTCAACCGTGGCATTTCATCTCAAACTACGATCCTCCAGTGATCAATAAGAGAGTCCTATTCCAGTGTCCAAAGTCACACCATCTAGTTGTTATATTTCCTCACTGAGACTACCAAAAGAAAGATTTTCAATGAAAAATCCTTGTCACTAGATTCTCATATCAAACTAATTATCTAACCAACAGACTTTCTGCTCTTTTCTCCTCATTCCTCATCTACCTCTTATTAGGCCTCATTAAACTTTGCCCTAAGTTCTATCTAGCATTGTGTTGTGTTATTCCAAATCTGCACTGCAAAGAGGAGAAGGCCTTAACAACAATGAAATTTAGATAGCTGCAGAACAAATAGTGATGACTGAAATAAATCAATTAATGTAGTAAAACAGATAATAATACTGATAACGTAAACAAGGGCAAGGGAGCTCACATTGCCTACAAAGACTGACCGAGAATCTACTTCCTCTCTATTGGCCTGACTACCAAAAGAAAGATTTTCAATGAAAAATCCTTGTCACTAGATTCTCATATCAAACTAATTATCTAACCAACAGACTTTCTGCTCTTTTCTCCTCATTCCTCATCTACCTCTTATTAGGCCTCATTAAACTTTGCCCTAAGTTCTATCTAGCATTGTGTTGTGTTATTCCAAATCTGCACTGCAAAGAGGAGAAGGCCTTAACAACAATGAAATTTAGATAGCTGCAGAACAAATAGTGATGACTGAAATAAATCAATTAATGTAGTAAAACAGATAATAATACTGATAACGTAAACAAGGGCAAGGGAGCTCACATTGCCTACAAAGACTGACCGAGAATCTACTTCCTCTCTATTGGCCTGACTGGCAGCAGCATTAGCGGGATCTATTAGGAGATAAGAATCAATATAAAAGGAGCATAAACATACATGTCTGCTAAATAATGATTACCAATTAAATAAAACACATTTATAGTCATTTTACTATTTTGAATGTCATTTTTATAAAGAAATATGTGGCATCCATGCAGAAGGGAAAATATTGATAATGAAACCCCCTCCAGAGAGAAAGAAATCATTTTCTTCTTTCATTGATGAGCAAAAAAAGAATGGTCTGAAAATATAATTCCAACAGTAAAAGATAATCTACTTTTCAAATTAAGTCTAGTTCAGCTTCAATCACATTGAAACGTAAACAGATCAAGTGCATGAAGTGTCTTAATACTCAAAAGTCAAAACAAAGCTATAGTTTCTTTCCCAAACTTTTCATTACAAATCCAAATTCCAGAAAACCTACGAAGTATGAGCAAATCAATTGTATAATGCGTAACGGATTACCCTCTCCCAGTAACAACCAAGTTATCAATTGCCGGTTTAACAGTAAGAACTAGTTTGAGTTAGGGGTGGCCAATTGAACACAATGCTTTATAACAGATTATTTCACGTGAAGAAAAACAGTAAATAAATAAACTCAAATTTCTACGCGAGAAAGGGGAAATTTAAATGATTAAAAATTAATATTGAAACAATACACGAATTAAAGCACCTTGCACGGAGCTCATCTCCTTCTCCACCTTGGCCTGCATTTCTCGCAAAGCAGCTGCTTCATCTTCCATCTCCTTCAAACGTTTCTTCATGTCATCCAATTCCTACATCAATCGCATTTCACATTGATGCTTGAAGCACTTATTAGGGTTTTAGATTGCAACAACAACAAAAAATTGAAACCGAGTTTGGTTCAAAGAAATAAACAAGATGAGAAGGAATCATTACTGCTTCATTGTTCTCAGCACTTTGCATGTCCACGTCGTCATTTTCCATGTCTCCTCCGTGGCAGAGAGGGAACTACCGGCGCCTACCTCAGAGGCGGCGAGTCCTTTCTGACCTCCCCTGGCTGTTTTTCTTCCCTTCTCTTGTTTGAGTGCTCACCAAATTTTTATTTGGGCAAAACTAGCTTTAACGCCAAATAAAATATGTCTTGTATAACAAAATTATTTCCGACCAAAAAAATATTAAAATAAACTCATTAAAGCTTTAGTTCTAAGAAATTTATCATCATATCCTATATAGAAGAATTAATAAACAAAAAATCTCAAAAATTGATAAAATTGTCATCAGATCCCAGCAGTAGTTGTCCGTTTGTTATTAACAACATCACCAACCGTAAATAATAATGGATCGAACGACCGGCTACTGCTGCGACCTGATTATAATTTTGCAAATCTTTAAAACATTTTATTCATTAATTCTTTTTATTGGACCTGATTGTAAATTTCATTTTTTTTAATTTAAATTACTGGGAAATTTGGTTAAAAGGACTTTAAAAATTTAATCACAAAGTATACTTGATACGTTTTTATAATTAGGAAGCATTGGTACATCGTAGAGTTTTATACGTAAAAAAACCTGATACGATTTTACTTATTTAACTTTCTTTTAAATTAAATATTATAAATGCAAAAGGTTTTTTATATTTATAATAAAAAATTAGACATACTTAATGGACCCTCTACGGTTGCTTTTCTGAAGGTAATTGTATCATTTAGTTCCTTCTTTTGCTTTTTCTGTTTTTATTTCCGTTTTGTATAAAAAAAATAAATATTATATATCTAAATTTTAATTAGGCAAAATGTATACTTATTGGTACTTATTTGAGAGCACTTGGACTTACTACAATTGAATACTAAATTTAACTGTAAATTAAAAATTAAATAGAACTGAAAAAATGTAATATAAAAAGTTGATTTTTTAACAAAAATCAATTATTTAAAATGAAAAAGAAATTATACAGGGATAGTTAGTATGTAAAACTATAAGGATTGAGGAATTAATAAAACATGTGTTTTATAAAAAGAGTAACCGGGAAAACATGAGTTTGAAACGCAACTTTATGAGTCAGTGCAACTCTTAACAATGCAGATTCAAAGAAACTTTGCATGATTAAGACATGAAATAAAATTGCAGCACAAAAATAAAACATATACTATAAATGTTATAAAATAAAATAATAAATATACTCTTTCAAAAAATTTTATCTTTTTCATGATGGAAAAATAATCACAAATCATAATTTCATAATATTTAAATTTAATATAGGTAGATAGCGTCAAAACTTAAAGTAACTTAAAATTTTAAATTTAGAAATGAAAAATGGCTTGTAGGCATTAATAATCAAATTGATTGTAAATTCGCCAAATTGTTTTCTTTTTTTTATTTAAAAGGGTATGAAACTAGCAGTCTGATTTTACAACAGTAAAATCGAACTCGTGACCTCCTACTTCAGAGATACCATATCGCTAATTTATAAGATGTTGGGTTCAAAATGTTTTCTAATTAGTTCTTTTGGTAAACTTGTTCGTTACCAAAAGAACTATTAGCACTTCATGTTGGCAAATGAAATTTCTTGCTTTTGGTAAACTTTCCTCCAGCTTTTATCCTTACTATTTCTTGATAAGAACTATTAGTAACAAGTTTAACAAAAGAACTATTAGCACTTCACATAGGCACATGATTTTGTTCTCCTGGGATCCTATAGCCACACAAAAGACGCCTCAAATGTTGAAGGTATCGCCCGACTACACATATGACCTTCATTATAGACAAGTGAAAAGTGACCTTTAACATTCGATACACCTTTTGAGTGATTATGAGATCCCAGGAGGACAAAGCTATGTGCTTACGTGCTACTAAACAGGAACAATGCCTCAGGATATCACATTGTGAAGTCACACATCAATTAAGAAGGGTAATGAAGCATGCCTTATAAGAGTCTGTATACCTTCTCCTCATAGACACATTTTTTGGAGTATTATAGAACTTCAAGAGAGCAAAACTCTGTTATGTTTACAATAGGGATAATATCTATGACGGAAGGCTCTTCAAATGTTACACCTTCCCTTTATTTCTTAATTTTATTGTGAAGTGCACACCCAATATAATTCTTCATCATAAAATTATTAAAATGTTAATACGCTTTGTTGCTTACTTGTATATTAAAAATAATAGAGTAAATAAAAATTAAATAAAATATTAAAAATTTAAAACAAAATAGCAATATACAAATTCTCTTTCAAATTCTCATAACAATTTTTTTGCCAAGATTCAGAAAAAATAATACTAAAAAAGTTAGGGTTAAAAAAATAAATTATCAGAATATAATCTTAATAAAGTCAACTAAAAAATTAAAAGTTGAGATCTCTATTATTAATGGAGATGTAGATTTTAGCATTAGGGGGAAGAATTTTGGGGAATTTGTAATTCAAAAATTGATGCGCACATACCTTAAAATTTTATTTCGGGAAAATTAGAGTGAAGAACCTCAAAGAAATAATCGCGAAAAATTGTAAAATTTATAATTATTTAAAAGGATCAAAAATAAAAATATAAAATACTTTTTTGATTAAATAAAATATAAAATATTAAATTGGCTCTAACAACAATTTGTACCTTCCTTCCTACATCCTCTTATACTATATTTTTAAGACCAAGACAAAATTTTAAATTTTACTAAATTAAACAAAATTTTCCACAATTTTTACTGGAAAAACTACACTTTATTCAGTTTTTTCAAAAGTATATATTTAAAAATTAACATAAAATTTAATTAAAAATAAAAATTATATAATTTTAATAGACTTAACATCTTTTATACTTTATTATATACCTTAATAAAAGTTATATAAAAAATTTACGGTAGTATACAATAATTTAAAGAAAGTTTATTTGATTTATTTTTAATGTGGAAGAAATTTATATGAGTTAAAAATGCATGTAATGTTCGTAAATTTAAAATATATAAAATGAAAATATATATATTTATTTTTATGATAAAATTTGATTATATGAATATAAACTAATATATTGATTAATTAAATGATGCATTAATTATATAAATATAAAACGTCATGAAAAATAAAAATAACAACAAAGACGCGATAATGTCACGTGGCACTGGTTTCAATTTTAGTTATTTTAAATTTTAAATACAGTAATTAATAAAATGGTTTAATTATGGGTAATTTAGTAATTTTAAATTTGTATTTTAATGTTTAGCCATTCTAAGTAATTGTAGACTTGAATTATGATTTGTACATTTCAACTAGATCTAGTAAGAATTTTCAAATTATTTATTTTTTTATTATAGTTAATTTTTATTATTTTTATTATTTAATGGTAGAATAGTTGACTTAATCTATATTTTTTATTTTTAATTCACAACACCTTTTTAAATTGAAAATCAAAAACTAGTTTCAATTTTTAAAAATTTTGAAACTTAAAACCCAAAAACCATCCCGAACAGGGCCTAATTAAGTAATAATATCTTTGAAGATCTGATCTCCCAATTAATTTTCCTACCACAAAAAAAAAATCTTTCGATTAATGTTGTTATTAAATACATATTCAATCTCAAACAGACTACCTGAATGAATTTTTAAAAATTATTACCAAATCCAAATCGTTTTAAGTAAATTTAATAGATTAATTTCAAGTCTATGTTATGACGTGACCAAGTTGAATTCAAAACGATAATAATAAAAAAACCAAGTTGTAATTTTGTTTTCAGAAACAGCCTTTAAATTTTGGTAAACGATAATCATATATCTTCTTTTAGCAATATAGATATTATATTTGCATATTATCTTTAAGAATAAATTTAATTGTATTAATGGAAATTTATATTTTAAAATACGTATTTATAACCAAGGAGCGAAGGAGGATCTGATTTTAGTTTCCTAAAAGGAGAAACAGAGCTTGGAACAGAACTATCGTTGCTCT
>JANTPZ010138925.1:4305-14835 GCA_025593235.1 Vachellia pachyceras
CCTAGGTACTTTATGTGAGAGGAATTTTGTCTCGGCTTGCGTGAGAATGGGTTTTGGGGGTCAAAACGGGATTCCTAACGGAACTCCAAACGAAGCTATTATATATATTCTTCTTCCTTCGATGTTCAATATACCCGTTAATAATCAAACGAAGAGTAAAAGAATGCAAAGGAGAAATAATTGAAATTATATATATACCTGGGATGATGAGTATTCTTGACGACTTTTTGGCCGTACTTCCTCCACTTATAGCCATCGTCCAGCACATCAACATCGCTCAGCGTCTTGAAGCTAAACCTGGGCTCTCTGACCTTCCTTCTTCCCTTCATTGATCTCTTCATCTTCATAGCTGAAACCCCAAGTTCATGATGATGATGAACTTCTCCTTCACTTCTCTTACAGTACTCACTCTCTTCTCCCCATGCCCTATACACACACACATCACATGCACACACAAATCAAGAAGATTTAACAAGACCTGATTACAGATTTCATGGTTTCACTGATAAATTATTGAAAGAAATTAAGGATGACAGATATATCTAGGGTTTACGTATACTTGATTCTGATCCGGAAGGGTAGAGAGAGAGAGAGAGAGAACAGATCTCTTACCATGGATTGATTAGACTGGATCTATGGAGGGAGAGGAGTTGAGTGATGTCTTGTTGGATGGGATTGTGAGGTGCGAAAGAGAGATGGGTTGTTTCAGGTGTTAGATTTGGAGTTGCAGAGGTGTTAGTGGAAGAGACTGCTTCAGATATTGCAAGTGGTGAAGAGGAAGAAGAAGCATATAGGTCACTGAAGGATTTCAAAGCTGGTAACTGATTATTATGGCAACGAGTAGTAGCCATAGAAGAAGCCTGTGGGAAATTGAAGCCCATCATCAGGTTTACAGCAGGGAAAGAAGACAGCAGCCCCAGCTGATCCTGATGATCAAACAAGCTCGTCGTCTGGTTCAACATAATAGCCTGAGACACGTCGTTGACGTTGCCTTCTCTGATCTCTAGTTTCACGAGCTTGATGATGATGATCCTCTAGGGCAAGAGCTGATCGATATATATTAACACTCCACAAACGGAACTTATAACGTCGTGAAACCACTTTACCTTTTATTGCTTTGTCTTTCTGAGAGAATATAAAGCTCTCAAGTCGCCTTGTCTTCTTATATATAATAAACATGTGAAGTGGTGGGTAAGGGGTAGGAATGAGACGAGTGGACGAACTAATTGTAGTTACTTCAGAAAAAGTAGTCTCATCTGTGTAGTTATATATATATAGTTGGCGTTCATTTTGATATGTATTACTTATCCACTCTTAAATGTATGATCTATTTACATACTTTAACTTGATTAAATATGTTTGTTAAGTGACTTAATATAACGTATTTTTTAAAACACCATAACCATCTTCTTTAATTACTGTCAAAAGAGCATTAACGTGAGAAAAATGATAAAGATTAGAATTATGTTTGACATTTAATACTGAGATCAACTCTCCAATTATGTGGTTAGTACCGGAGGAAGGTAGTGTAGATATAATGTTTATATTATGTGAGTCCGTTTGGCAACGCAGTGGAAAAGTACTTATGGGTACTTTCACACAAGTCGAGGCAAATATGTGAAGAACATTGTCTCGTTTTAAAAAAAATACTGTTAAATGTGGTTATAAGTGCTTATGGCAATTTGCCAAACGGCAACAATGAAAGAATTTGCTTTTGTTATGACTTCTGAATTTTTCAACCAAAGCTGGCGGTTTGGACACATGATTGGGAGTGATACATGTACTGCAAAAAGCTTGAAAATTCCATGTCCTTCGTGGTTGGTGGCATTTTACTGTAGCGTATATAGGTCAACAATACACGACAAAGAGGGAGGGAGGGATTGGTGTTACGGATTTGCCCTTATGTAATGTTTCCATGCAGCAACAGGATCGTGGTTACTGTACAAGTGATTATTTTGAAATGGGCAAAAGCGAAACCTGTTGAGTCCTCAATAATAGAAACAGATCTATATATATTGAGATATTGCAGAGTGTATCAAGTATAATTAGTGAGAGTTATTGTGATTCAATTCACTCACCTTGTTTACCACATTAAAAAGCACGAGAGAGAGAGAGAGGTGATATTGTACACACACAGATATATATATATATATATCAAAATTTGTACACACACAGATATATATATATATATATATGTCTATCACTTTCTAGGGTTTCTTTTTCTCTTTTGAGTCGTTTAAGAGATTATCTCTCTCTGGACACCATGATATGAAAAAGATTTAGTTAGGACTTTAATTTGAAGATCGAGCTCGAATTTTTAAGAGATTAATTAATGGAGAATTTTAGTTTTTTTTTTCCAATCAATCTCCTTAAAAAATGGATGACGACGCTCCTCAACGTGGGAGAGCTAATCTCTCCATAATTACAAGACATGAGTAATACACAATAAGGAAGAATGAAATCTATCACTATGATCACTAGCAGCAACATCTTCTCATTAAGACATTATTAGCTAACTTGTAACGCGTTTTCTGTCTCCCTTGGTTTAGTTGGATTGATGTTAAGTTCTAATACAAACACGAGTTATAAACTTACAGGGGTATGTCTATTCACTACAAAAAATATGTCATTTAGCAACAGAAGAATCCATCGCTAAATGGCTATTTTCTATCAGAAAATTTCCATTTAGTGATGGAAAATAGTAGCAACCTTCGTTTTAGCGATGGAAAATAGTCAAATGGCATTTTTTTGGTAATGATTGCGGAAAGGAGTTAATCCATCAAATGCGGTGAAGCAAGATTTCAATTTTCATTGGGAGAATGTTCATCACATTTAATTCTGACAGATGACTTTCAGTATTTGAGAATACATGTACCATCGAGTGCTACCAGCAAAATATGTCCCGTTTTGGATTCCAAAATTCATTTTTACGCAAGTCGAGACAAAACTCCTCTAACATATTTATCTCTGAATCTAGATTGTTCTCTCAACGGAGTTCCCAAACACTATGATTGGGCATACCAAAAGGGCTTTAATGTCCCATGATTATATTGGAAGAGGATACATATGAACATGAGCCATAACAAAAACTACTAGAGAGAGTTAAGCCAGATTAAAATACATGGGAGCAAAGCTCTCCCGGCAACAACAAGGTAAATAACACTCCAAGTCTCAAAGACTTGAATTTAAAGATGATTAACGTATTTATTACACACTTGATTGAGAATGTTTGTCTTATGTCTCAGTAAATCAATAGTTTTAATTTTCTTTTAAAAGCTGAACAATGATAATGAGAGAATCTTAGGCGCACATCTATCTATATCTCTCCCTCACACAAACACAAATCTGTGGATCGGCGGTGATGATTAAGATCGATGATGTGAAAGAGGCCCCAATTGACTTTTATTGCAGCAAAAAAGCTAATTGCCTTTTCTCAAACTCTCTTTTTTCTCTTTTAACTTTCTTTCAAATCTCTACATCGATCATCTAACCCCACTTTCACCCACCTCTTCTCTAAAATTCCAAAACCACCCTGTTTATATATATATATATATTATATCATTATCACCATTGCTTACTGCTAGCTTAATTCTGACAATCATGTCTTGTAACTTTTATCCTTTTTATTGCGTCCAAATTAAATATTTTGTGGACCAGCCTTGCCATTCAAAACCCTTGCTATGTTACTGTCTCTCGGATTTACCATAATTCTCAATAATTACAATGTGTTGCTTTGTACTTTATCTGTTTACCATCGCCTTCTTTGTTAAACTTCGCATCTCAGTTAAAATGATGATCATGAACTTGCTTCATTTTTTTTTGGCAGAAGTTAATGAATGAAATCAAAAGTTGCTACTGAGTAAGAGTTACTGTATTGAGATTTTGTAAGAAGAAGATGGATTAATGTTTGGTTTATTTATGAAATAACTGAACAATTTTAATGTATTAGTTACTCATTAAATCTTAATATGTTACAATGTTTCGCTTAAACCTAGGCACAGTTAATTGGGACATGCCTGAAATCCTTTTCATATCTTTTTTTGTTTGTCAAAACACTTCATTAATTAATTGTATGTCCCTGACCAATAATTGCTATAAAAGAATTAATCAAGTCAAATGTTATATTATTAAGAGCAGATCAATTGATTAATATATATTAACAAATATTTCCAAATAAAGATACAGAATAACATCAAAATTATAGTTTTATATTTAAATTGAACTGCAATTTCTCTCCCCATTTTTTTCGGTAAATTATCATATAAAATCTTGATGTCATGTAGTATTATCTCATTCAGGTCGAAAAGTGGCATGCCATGTAGTATTATCATTACATTACATATTAGTTTAAGATGTTAAAAAAAATTAAATAAGTCACTCAATTATAACATACATTGGCGGACTCAGACCCTGACTCAGGGGATGTAAACTATTTTTTTAATAGTGGGTTCAAGAGAAGTGAGACTTATTCTTAATATGTTTTGAGAAGAATTTGAGCAAAAATTTAGTAGGTTTAAAATTAGCAAATGAGTGAGTACAAAATAAATCATATAATACTAATAGATACCTAATTTTTTGAAAGTCAAGAGTGTGGTTGAACCCTCTGACCTTCAAGTAGATCCTCCCATGATAAGTTGATAACATATATATTCAGCTTATAAGTAAGATAAATTAGTTTAGAGAAAAATAATAAATATAATAATTAATTAATTACTTTAATCTCCCAGAAAATATAGTAATCATCAAACGATCAAGTTAACATGTGATTAAGATGTAAAACCTTTATTCTATGCATATAACACTACATTTTACATGCATGTAGCAAGTCACAAGTTTTTTCACACACATCACCGAGACACCGAATATATATTGATAATGATAAAATCAAAAGCACATTTTAGTGAGATATAATCATATAGATTAAAAAGAGTCATATAAATGCGCGAAGATTGCAAAGTTACTGATAAATACATATTTTCATTTAAGAATTACTTCCACAAATCATAAATATAAAACCTTATTTATAGTGTAAATATATAAAACTAACAATGAGATCTTATATTAAGATTTCAGAGGGAGTATTTGAAAAGCTTGACCCGGTTATGTTGTGTGTGTGTTGTAGCAAGAGATTCAAGGTTAATATATAATATCTAGCTTACAAAAAAATTAAAAAACTTCGGTAAAATTTCTGCAAAGTTTATGGCACGAAACATCGGAGTTCATGATAAAGAAGTAAAAAAAATTTTTTAATATAAATTTACAAAATTTAAATTCATTAATATGATTTCCAGAGATAAAAAAGGATTCACTTGGGAGATAGATTTAATTATCATATCGAAAAAAAAATTGTTTGAGACTATCTTTCATTGCGAAAAAATTAATAAGAAGACCGTCATATACAAAATGGTGAGATTTCATGTAAAATGGTTTTTTGCCAGCGTGAGGCTGATGCGATGCTGATATCAGATGAGTATATATAGAAATGGTGAGATTTCATACATAGAGCTTATTTGATACAATGAAATTGAGCATATAGAAATGGAATTCAATTCCATATTTTATGTCTGTTTGGTACACTTAGATGAATATGGAATCGATTTCCATATGCAAATCATTTTCATCAAAATTCATTGAAATGATTTTGATAAAAAGCTAAGATTTGCATTTTCATGTCTTATGATTCAATGTTATCAGAAAATTTAGATTCCATTTTCATGATATTTTTATATAAAAATTGAATTCCATTTCCATAACATATCAAAGTATTTTCAAATTCTATGTCCATCTTTATATTCATTTTCATTTTCATCAAAATCAATTAATTACAACGCATTAATCGGGTTCCTAGTGTAATGAGTAAGGGAAACAATATATGCTACAGCAAAAACCCTTATTAATTATTTAAAATTCAAATTACCATACTTTATTTTATTAATTCATTATCTTTTTAAATTTTTTTTTATGGCTGAAGTAAAAGTGGGAAAGGCAATGCGGTGGCCAGCGACATCATTTCATTTTGTCTCTGCTTATGCTCTCTCATTATGCCCTTCGGATTATTTCCTGTTTATCACTCTCACTTTTCTCTTTTTGCCTTTTTTGTTTAAATATTTATTTATTTATTTATTTTTGGCCCAAAGTTGCTTTCCCTTTGAGACCAAATTTATACTAATTGTGAGATTCAACTTACTAGTAATTAATAAAGATACATCTCATCAACCAATCATTTTATTTTATTTTTCCAGAATCAATCAATCATTTTAAATCTTTTCTAAATTATTGTATTTGAAATATGTAAGGCCATCATTATTCAACCTTTTCAACTCCATAATCAAAGAACTGGTATCAATATACACTGAGTAATCATAACTTTCATGGACGGGACAATAATATATATTGTCTAGTGTTCTTAATATAAAAATTAATTGATTAATTTAAAAAATTAAAATAAATTACTTTATTATAAAGTATATTACTCTATTACTATATGTCAGTCATGTGTATGAGAAAATTTTGATTATAAATATAAACCATTTGAAGGGTAATTAGTGATATTTTTTATTTTACTTTTTCTATTGGAAAGAGAGAAATAGAAGACAATGTTCTGTAAATGTAAAGAGAAAAAATTTTAATAATGGCAAATGTGAAAATTTTTGTCAATTTAATGCATTTCTTATATGTGAAAATGAGGCTCAAGAAACTTACATATAAACATAAAGTGATATTACATATATTTATATGTATAATTAGATTATTCATTAACTTGTGAATTGATTCTTTAAAAATTATATATAATATCTTAAATTAATTTATTTATCCTTTTTAATTTCTGACATTAATAAATGGATTTTTTATTAAGCATAAGAAGTTGTGCGTATTTGATTTTAATAATAATAAGCAAAAGAGACAATAATTTCGACCAATCTTTATTCTTTATATCACTTTTTCCCAGCTGGCGAAACAGAGGTTAAAGCCACACTTACAACATTTCTGTCTTATAACTATTGACTTTAATTAGCTTTCTCTTCGAATAAAATTGCTTTTACTGTAGGGAAATTGGTCCTTTCATGGATACAAAGCATATTTTGTTTCACTTTTTTATCACGAGAAAATAAAAGTGCACATATTTATTAGTTGTACAAATCATAACCTTCAAAACAAAACAAAAAAAAAAACTCATCAACTTTTACGTACCTTTTTTTTAAAAAAAACTTTCACAGAAAATTTGTTTTCTAAAAATGAAAATCAATTTTTTATCCTTAAAATTTTTACCCAATTGCAACCCATTTTTTAAATTCTGATTTGATGCAACTAGTACTTAGGGCCCGTTTGGTTTGATGAAATTTGGAGGCATGGATATGGAAATGGAATTGATTTTCATATCCATGCATGATTGGTATGATGGAATTGGCTTCCACATGGAAGCCAATTCCATCAAACTTATGGATCTCCAATTCCACATGAAAAGCTTGGATTTCCAATTCCATGTTGATAATTCCATCTAAAAATTTTTCTAAAATTTTTTTAATTTGATTTAGGTAGTTTTAAAAGTTTAAAAAAAAGATTTTTTAATTTAGAAGGACTTTTAGAGTTTTTCATCTAAAAATCATACCACATTTCCATGACGTACCAAACATACTTTTAAAACCCATTTCCATTTCCATTTCCATTTCCACATCCATTTCCATATCCATATCCATCAAAATGAATTCTGCGTACCAAATGAGGCATTAGTCTTTATTGCTTAAACCAACTTATCATTAATCCCAGATATAAAATGTTTAAATGGCCATTAAATGATAAAATGGTTAAAATTATAGGGATTAAATTGCATAAATCATATTTTAGGAATTGAGTTATAACTGAGATAAAAGTATAATAACTCAGTTGAACCGGGTAAAAGTGCAAGGACTAAGTTACAATTTCGTCAAAATCATGGGAACAAAATACTAATGTTTTAAAAAAAAATTACTGATGTTTCTGTATATTTCACAATTAATATAATTTACATAATAAGATTTCATTTGTCTTTCGTATCAACGCACACGCACATACACAAGTTTGGAGATTAATAAAATGTCAACATGCATAATATTAAGAGGAAAATAGCTTGAACTTATTTTTCAGAATTTAAAATGTGTATCTTAAACTTTCAAAACTATTTACGAGTGATTCAAATCAATACTCAATCATAAACACACACACACATAATTTATAAGAAGCGAATTGTTCATGAATCATAATCGATCAGCATATATATATATATATATATATAGTTTTGGCTAATTTGTATGTTAGTATATATCCATATATGTTTCGGCAAAAAAATATCAATATATGTTGATGAAATATGTATAACAAAATATTTCTTATATGAACGAAATACACATATATATTAGAAGTTATGAATCACTCATTTAGACTTTATGTGATAAATGGGAAAACACGTTTAGTTTTTGTACCTAATAAGCATGATCAATATTGGCTAGGGTTTTCTCTGGGACAAAAAAGACCGTGAATTTTAAAAGTATTATTTAAAATGTTAATTATAAAAATCACTATCAGAAAAATGTCATTCTAAATGGTTATTTTTGTCACTAAAACTAGAGTCACTTATCTTTTCCATCGTTAAACGAAAATTTTCTCATGAAAAATAGCCATTTATATGGATTTTTCCGTCGTTAAATGACATTTTTTTGGTAGTGAATAACATCACACATAGAAATATTGGCCATTAAAACTAGTAAAAATCCACATGCATAAAAGATATACAAATATAAAATATTAAAGTTATAGTAATTAATTGATGAGATTACATGTGAATATATGAAAAATTCCAAAATGGTACGAAATGATTGCCCCACTCACCTCAATCGTCTCATTGTCCCCATCCCCTTCCAAACTCCACATGCTCCTGCTAATTAATTCTATATTTATAAATATAATTCATAATAACACGTCACCATTCTAATACTATTGTTGCCCGTTGCACAGTCTCTCCTTTTTTTTTTTTTTTTCAAATTCAAAATCTCAACTCGTTCCATTTACATGCAAACACCCTCTTCTTTCATCTTCAATGGTTGATTTTTTTCACCACCAAGAGGAATGGTGATATGTTGCCAACATATTCGTTTATATGATTAAAACTAAGAAAGAAATGGTTGGGGAAGTACAGTATATAAGGTGATCCGAGGAAAAAGAAATTAATAAGATCATATTTTGCAAGGCTGGTGTTAGAATGATAGGTTAGTTACAGTGATTAGTATTGCTCATTATGTTACTATGTTACTGAATGGCTTAAGACTGTGAAAAATACTTTTGTGTTCTTAGAGTGCCTTGATATGTATGTTCTCTTTGAGAAAAATATTTTTAATTATTATTTCTTATGATCTCAGATCCTATAATGTTCTTTTAATTATTTATCTCTCCATAACACAATCAATAGATATTTGTGGTGCTTATAAGGAAAAAATAATTGAAACATTTTTATTGGAACGAGTATAAATGATGTATGTGACACTCTAAGAGTATATAAATATTTCTCTCCGATGGTTTAAAAGTGTGAAAAGATATGGTATTCCACCAAATGAATGGAGATCAACATGGGTCTCTCTAAATTAGAAAGAGGGTAACTCAGATCTTTCTATCAAGAGTCTGGGTCAAATAAATTAGCCTTGAGTGAGGGATGATCAATTGTCAAAATATTAAGGGAACCTACTGTATATGAATAATACATACACTATTATAGAGTATAGTTTTTACTACTGAAATTCGCGTTCTTTTGTTAAAAAAGGGAGTAAAAAATGAAGGCGGTGGCATTTTTGAAATTATAAAAACGGAGACGGGTCTTTATGCGCCCTATATTAAATAAAGGCTGACTTTTGGCGCCCTATATTAAATATAGGGCTCCAAGAGTTACTTAAAATAACTTTAGGCGCCCTATCTTAGAGATAGGACGCCTAAACTTTAAAAGTTAGGGTGCCAAGACAGTAGATGGAGAAGGCGCTGAACATTTGAATTCAAATGAGAGGAGAGACGGCGTCACCTGAGAGGAGAACCCCTCGCCTTGTCTTGCCTTTTTATGTATAAAGCCCTCTCACCTTATTGCGTTTCCTGCTCCACTCTACACAGAACACTGTTAAAGCGGCCTCGAGAGAGAACGCAATAGGGTTTCCGGTTTTTGCATTAGTCACATGTAAGAGGCTTTATTTTCCCTTCTCCTTCGAAAATCTCTTCTCTTTCTCTGAATTTTTGTGCATTTTGATCTTCCTGCTAAAGTTTCGGTCGGGTTGGGTTTAACGTATGCTTTTGTGATTTCAGTACCCAAAGTTAATATTCTCAACAATTTATCTTCCCTTCATTGTCTTCCTTTTTAAAGATGTTTGGTTTTGAATGTTTGAATTGTTGATTGTTCGTGAAGTTTTGATTTGATTCGTTCACCCAAAAAACGAAGTCTTGTTTCGGCATTTGATTCAAATTCTTTGCAAAGAGACTGGCTCTCATATAGAATTATGGGTTTGGGATGAGCCTTTT
>JANTPZ010138930.1:0-25749 GCA_025593235.1 Vachellia pachyceras
AGAAAGTGACCAAATGTAAGTTGTAGGACTCCAAGGGTGAAAGTAAGCCTTTAGGGCTAATGTGGCCCATTGAACATTCACTTGTCATGGCTCTAATAATGTTATTAATTCCCTAGGACCATAAAGTGACAAAGAAAAAGCTATGGTTAGAAGATCAAGGTACTAAAGGATGAGGCAAAGTCTAAAAGGTAGTGAACTTACTTACTTGTATCTATGTGATGTTTATGTTATGCATCGATTTGCTGTAGTGCTTTGCTAGATTATGTGAAGCATGTATGAATGAATGAAGCTCTTTTTTTGTTTTTACTATGGCCATAAATATATTTCACAAAACATTGGGCATGCAACATTTCATTATGTGAACATGAGCCTATGTAAAGCAAGCATATCATGCACTAGCATTCATCCTACATGCATTGTTTGTAATGTTTGCTATTGGGGTTCCTCGAATCTCACCCTCCCCCATTAACCATTTCTAGGTATAAGTGCATCAAAGGGCAAGGAAAAAGTTTATGAAGTTAAAACAAGGAATTTGTTATGAGCATGGATATGTAATATGTGATGTGAAACCTATACATGTATGGATGATATATGATAGCCAAGAACTCCTAAATGAATGATCAAATATGGTTCAAAAAGGATTAGGAGTTAGGGTTTCAAAAAGATGAAGTTTGCAAATGAAAAGTGACTTTTTATCAAAGTGAAGTTGGTCAAACCCCTAACTTTGGCCTGTTGTGAAACAAAGTAAATGAACTCCAAATGAGCTTAAATTTTACAGAAAAATATTTGGCATTGCAAGATTTAAAACAAGCCAAAGAACGCCAAATGTGGAGTTTTGTACAGAAAGATATTAAGTTCCAAAGTTTGAAGAAAATCGCTGAAAAACCTGGAAAAATAGAAAAATGACCAAATGGACAGTACTTTTTCACGGATCAAGCTGTATCATTTGGGCAAGTAAATGACTCAATGAGTATTTTTCTCTTATAAAGAAACTTACAAGCTTCAAATAGAAATTGGAAGCACTCAATTTCGATTTTCTAGAATTAGTTATGAATTTTCAAAGTTGGTCCAAAATGCAGTGAAAAGTAACTTTCAAAGAACTTGAAAGTTTTAAAATTGAAACTTTTGGACTTTCTAATCACTTTGAGGCTTCCCATTGATTCCAAATCAATATATAATGAAGCTAAGGGTTAAGTTTAGGTATGTCACATCTTGATATTTCAATTTACCAAGATCTTCTCCCTCCTTTATTTCCTTAAAAGATAACAAAACAGTAAAAAAAAGGAAACAAAATAAAATAAAGATATTAATTTCTAAAAAGTTTAAATTATTATTATCATATATGATTTGATGAATCCCTAAGATAATGTATCATTTGATAGATTTGTTATTTTAAACTCAGAATCTTATATTTGCTAATTTAAACTCACAATCATAGATTTACTATTTGAACTCATAATCTTTTAAAATTATATTGATAACTCTCAAAATATATCCAAATATAATAAAAATTAGAGAGTTATCAAACCCCCACACTTATCCTTTTGCACTCATGAGCAAAAAATCTTAAAATAAATCCAACAATAAACCTTATTTATGTGAACATCAGATTTGAAGAGAATTACAATACAACCAATTCAAAACAACCCTAAACCAATCAGCCATAATAGAGTGCATTAGTAATTAGAGTAAAATGATGTTTTGTATGATTAAGAAAATGAAACATCAAATAGCACTCTCGGTATAAGTGCTTCTCTCTTCTCACAATAATAGGGGAAATTTCACTCAAACCACTTAGTCTGGCACCCACCATATTCTTGTAAGGATTCTAGTATTTCGACTGCTAATATACCAAAGACTCATGATCAAGGGGACTTTTAAAGGTTGTAATGTTGGAAAAGGCCAAATGGAATGGAACGATATACTAGCAAGTATTATGCATGCATTTTGAGCTTAAAGCACCTTTTACAGAATTCAACTGCTATTCACAATCATTTCGAGAATGCTTTACGCAATTTCAATAATCTTCTTTCCTTTCTCCATTTCCTCTTTTTCTTCTTTTTTATGCTTTTTTTTCTTTCTTTTTTCATGGGTATCTTACCCTTTTCACCTTTTTTTTCTCTTTTTCTCTTTTTTTTCTCTTCTCTTTTTTTTTGGCATTCATGGTGTACACAAGGATTGAAATCTATAATGAAATTGGAGCACTAATAACATATTGATGATGCATGCACAATAATCTTGCTAAGTGGTGGTGCATTAATGGAAAGTGATGGGCTTAAAGGGGTGAAAAAAGGTAAATTGTATTAGCTTATGTATAGGTCAAAGGGTAGTGAAATGAATACGCCTGTCATGCTCACAAGTCTTAGGTATTTTTGCAACTTTGAAAAAGAATCAAAATAAGTTCTAGGAGTTAAACATAACTAAGTAGTCATACATGATAACAAAGACAGTTGATGATGGCTCAAAATCCTCATGACAGGTTTTTCACAAAGTTGATCACTCCTAACATCAAACTAGGCATCATGGTTTTGAAAAGAAAATAACACTCTAGAATGTCAATCAAACAAGAGAAGCAATCACCAGATGCATTAACTCAACATACTTGACATGTACAAAAACAAGGTAACAAGGATTTAATTGCCCAAGAGTATATTTTACTTTTTAAAAAAATGTGAGCATTTTAAGGGCATTTTTAATCATGTAAGCCTTTATTGAATAGGCAAATGCACGAAACAAATAAAAGGCTTAGCTCAAAGCATCAAGATACCTCCCCCACATTTAAAAAATACACTGTCCTCAATGTATAAAGCATACTCAATATAGGGTCAAACCAACTGATGTGGTCATGTAAAAATATCGGCATAGAGCAGCATAAGTTAAATGGGAGATGAAAATAGCATATGAGTTCCTGTAGTAGGGTTTTATTGAATTGAAAAGCTAACTACCTCTAGTTGTCATACTAGAAAGCTCATCCTCCACACTTACACCTAACTATCTCGGCAAATAGATATAACCAGTAATGCAACATGAGGTAAAGGAGTAGGGTGGAAGGCAACAACCGTGTGATTAAGGGGATCTTTGCTCTTCGTGGTAGAGCTTGTGGATATGCCCATTGACCTTCCACATAAATCTCTATAGATTCTTGTAGGAGAAGCTCTCATCTCAAATGAGAAACATAGATTTCTTTATTTCAACTCCCCTTACGTTGGACTTTCTAGGAATTGGCTCATGATTAATATGTAAAGGCTTTGAAGTATATTATTTGTAACCACAACCTTGTGTAGTGTAATTCTGCAATATAAACATTGGACCAATACCAATATCTATTCCAATAATTCAAATATGGAGAGATATAGAGTGAATTGAAAATATCTTAGGAACAAAACTCTCTAAGTATGAATCAGAACTAAGAAAGTCAACAAGATTTCCCTTAGTAACCAAACAAATAGTTAAATTTTCATAATTCTTTTGTGCTTGCAACAATACTACATCATCTTTGCAATCATTAGTGGATTCATTCTCATGGAAGAATTCATTCTTATTTGCAATTTTGCAAGTTAAAATTTCAGAATCCTTAACTAGTGGATGATCCTCCAAAGATTCATGCTCATCAATTTTAGCAGTGATAATACTATTAAATGCATCATGGACCTTACCAAAGTTCTTTTCATGCCATGCCATGCCATAAGTTTATCATTATTTTTATCAATGCAAAGCATACATATAACATCATTATCACAAGAACAGGATAAAGTCTCATTCAATTCTATATCATCATGTCTAGTACTAAGAAGAGAAGCATGATCATCACACAAGGAAGTAGTAATAGTGCAAGCAACATCCCCGATTAAAATGTTACTAGAAGCATTCAAATGAGTATTGACATTTTCGAACATGTGAGGAGACTCAAATACAATTCCCTCATTCACCCCATCCTCACTCACATTGCTTGAAGCTTCAACAGAAATAGTAGTGATAAGATGTAATTATTCTCCTCAAGTATAGGAGAAATATTACTTAAGTTATGGGATGACTCATTTGTAAGTTGGAAACGTACTTGCTTTACTTTGGCACCTTATGTGATTGTTTTGAATGGAGGCATAGGAGTTTAGGGACTCTCCACATATGGAGTGGCATTTGACGTTTGAGTTTGAATTCTGTGTTCACTCTCTTGTAGGTCTTTAAGCCAAGGGTTTCCGGCTTCACCTCTAGTCCTTATCCATAGCATATGATCATAGTATGCCAGAAAGAATTCATCAATATCTGCCATCTCCTTAGAACTTTCAAGTATTCCTTGCATGAGTAGCACAAGATACTTCTCCTTGAGTGTATCATACTTTCTTGTTAAGCATTGGTGAGGTCATCCAAGTTATGGGAAGAAGGAAGAGTATCCAGTCCACTTTGTTGAGGCGAATAGGTTGGGGCAGAGGAGAAGGTTCACAAGATGGTTGATGTTGTTGGAAAGAATAGTCATATAGCTTGCATGGAGAGGCAGGGGTAGGTAGGTAAGATGATGAAAAGTGTTGTTGATATGGTTCATATGATGGAGGGAATGAATTATATGATGGTTGTATAGGTTCAAAATACGGGTTATATGATGGAGGACGCTCATAATATGGTGAGGTGGAGATGATTGTTGAAAGGTTTCGGAAGAAAATTGGTGGTAAAAATCATAGTGTGAATTCGGAAATGGACTATCGCATTCTTGATCAAGTGAACATCTCCTTTGGATATTAATCCAAGTTTGAAGATACTCCAGTTGATGCTGCATGGATGCAAGGCTTTGAGAGAAACCATGACCCATATTATCTATAGAAGAGTGATAATTTAGAACAAAAAAAAAGAACCAAAGCACACCAATTAAATAAAATAAAGAAGCTAAAATATGAAGGCTGAAAAAGTATGAATAAGTAAATAATTTTTTATGCAAAGAGGAAAAATAATATGCAAAATTATAGATATGCAAAAAAAACAAAAGAAAAGAAAGAAAAATTCTACTAACTCTAAAAAGATAATTAAAATAAAAATAAAAATAATTAAAATAAATAAAAATAAAAATAAACAAATTAATTAATTAAAGAAAAAATAAAAAACCAATCAATATTGAAATTGACACTTAGAAAATCGAGTAAAAAATGACTCCCCGGCAATGGTGCCATTGATTTGATCGTGTCTTTACTCCTTGTGATAAAATGCAAAATATTTATTACTAAGAATTGTAGTAGAGTGCAATACTCGGGTCGTTCTCTTATCAATGAGTCTTAATTTAACTTCCCTAGGTAAACTAAGATCTAAAATGCAATAAAATATGGGGATGGGTTGAGAAATTAATTTTCTTAATTATAACTAATTGCATGCAAGAAAAATGAATCCTAAACTACTATTTTTTTAGATTTTCTTTATCAAATTGGAAGAAATAAATGAATTGGGTTGAAATACAAATATGGAAGATGCTCTTCGAAACGAATAAATGACTATCCTTGTTCAATTAAAAATAATGGGAGTTTTAAAATCATCAAGTCTAATGGAAAATCCCAAACAATCGTATTGAGTCTAATATTTTTAATCAATAGCTACTCCTACTATCTCATTTGTAGCTATTGCTTAAAAATACTATAAAAACCATTTGATGTGTGAATTAAATTAAATTCAATTAATGTGCTTGCTCACCCTAAATAAATGCACTATCACGACATTAAAATTGATTAAATTAAATTATATGAACCAGTGATAAGTGAAGCACATGTAAATTCATGAAATCAATTGAGAAAATATATAGATAAAAACCAAATAAGCAACAATAATCCAAAACAACCACAAAAATATTTAATCAAGAACAAAATTAAACATAATAAATCCTAAAATTAGGAATTCAAAATAATTAACAAAGGTAAAATATTAACCTAAAATAACTCCCTTAATTAAATTTAGGAACTCAAGTCAAAATCTCATCACCAAGAAGCACCAAGATTTAGCCATTCATCATCTTTATCACACTAGATTCAGCCATATTAATTGCCTCAGCTGTGATCTGGAATGAATGGAACAATAACGCGTCAATAGTGTTCTTGACCGTGAGAATGAGGGGAGAGGTCTTGCGTTTTCTTGTACTCCCTATGCGTTTTGCTTGCCTGAAGTGTGCGTGAGTGGGTGTTGAAAGAGAGAGAAAAGGAGATGTTGGTGGGATGATGAAATAAAGAGAAAAGGAGATGATGACGTATGATAGAGGGATGGATGAATGAAGAGAGAGGGATGCAAGTAGATGATTCAATTGATGATGTCCGCCCCCCTCTCTTCCTTTTCTCCACCTCCTTGCGCGCGCGCGCACACATATATTGCTTTAGGTTATGTGCGTCTCCTTTCCATCCATTTTCTTTTCTTTTCTTTTTTCAAATCTTTTGATTTTCTTGATCTTTGAATTTGCCAAGATATTCTCTCTCCATTATTTCCTAAAAAGATAACAAAATAGTAAAATAAAAAGGAAACAAAATAAAATAAAGATATTAATTTCTAAAAAAACTTTAAATTAGCATCATCATCATTTATGATTTGATGAATCCCTAAGATAATACATCATTTGATAGATTTGTTATTTTAAACTTAGAATCTTAGATTTGCTAATTTAAACTCAGAATCATAGATTTACTAATTTGAACTCATAATCTTTTAAAATTATATTGATAACTCTCAAAATATATCACAATATATCTCAAATATAATAAAAATTAGAGAGTTATCAAACCCCCACACTTATCCTTTTACACTCCTAGGCAAAACATCTGAAAACAAATCTAACAGCAAACCTTATTTATGTGAACATCGGATATGAAGAGAATTACAATGCACCCAATTCAAAACAACCCTCAACCAATCAGCCATAATAGAGTGCATTAGTAATTAAAGTAAAATGATGTTTTGTATGATTAAGGAAATGAAACATCAAAGAGCACTCTAGGTATAAATATTTCTCTCTTTTGACAATAATAGGGGAAATTTCACTCAAACCACTTAATCTCTCACCCACCATATGCTTGTTAGGATTCTAGTATTTCGACTGCTAATATACCATAAACTCATGATCAAGGAAACTTTTAAGGGCTGTAATGTTGGAAAAGGCCAAATGGAATGGAATGATATACTAGCAAGTATTATGAATGCATTTTGAGCTTAAAGCACCTTTTACAAAATAAGCAAAACTCAGCTACTATTCACAATCATTTCGAGAATGCCTCACGCAATTTCAATCATCTTCCTTTCCTTTCTCTATTTTTCTCTTTTTCTTCTTCTTCTTCTTCTTCTTCTTTTTGCTTTTTTTCTTGGGTATCTTACCCTTTTTTCACTTTTTTCTTTTTCTCTACTTTTTTTTTGCATTCATGGTGTGCACAAAAATAACAGTCTATAATGAAATAAGGTGCACTAATAACATATTGATGATGCATGCACAATAATTTTGCTAAGTGGTGGTGCATTAATGGAAAGTGATGGGCTCAAAGGGTAGTGAAATGAATGGCCCTATCATGCTCACAAGTCTTAGGTATTTGTGAAGCTTTGAAAAAGAATCAAAACAAATTTTAGGAGTTAACCAGAATTAAGTAGTCACACATGATAAGAAAGATAGTTGATGAAGGCTCAAAATCCTCACGATAGAGATTCTCAAAGATTATCACTCATAACATCAAACTAGGCATTATGGTTTTGAAAAGAAAACAACACTCTAGAATGTCAATCAATCAAGAGAAACAATCACCAGATGCAATAACTCAACATGCCTGACATGTACAAAAACAAGGTAACAAAGACTTAATTTAGATGCCCAAGAGTATATTTTATTTTTTAAAAAAATGTGGGCATTTTTAATCATGTAAGCCTTTATTTAATAGGCAAATGCACAAAATAGATAAAGGGTTTAGCTCAAAGCATCAAGATACATCCCCCACATTTAAAAAATACATTGTCCTCAATGCATAAAGCAAGGTCAATATGGGGACAAAGCAACTGATATGGTCATGTAAAAATATAGGCATAGGGCAGTATAAGTTAAATAGAAGTTGAAAATGGCATATGAGTTCATGTAGTAGGGTTTTATTGAATTGAAAAGCTAACTACCTCTACTTGTCATACTGGAAAGCTCATCCTCCACACTTACACCTAACTATCTCAGCAAATAGATATCACCAGTAATTCAACATGAGGTAAATGAGTAGGGTGGAAGGGAACAACCATATGATCAAGGGGATCTTTGCTCTTCGTGGTAGAGCTTATGGATATGCCCATTGACCTTCCACTTAAATCTCCATATACTCTTGTAGGAGAAGCTCTCATCTTAAATGAGAAACATGGATTTCTCTATTTCAACTCCCCTTGCATTGGACTTTCTAGGAATTGGCTCATGATTAATAGGTAAAGGCTTTAAAGTATATGGGTTGTAATCACAACTTTGTCTAGTGTAATTCTGCAAAATAAACATTGGACCAATATCAATATCTATTCCAAGAATGCAAATATGGAGAGATATAGAGTGAATTGAAAATATCTTAGGAACAAAACTCTCTAAAAAAATGGAACAATGACACACCAGATTTAGTCGTATTAATTGAAAATATCTCAAGGGGATCTTTGATCTTTATCATACCAGATTCAGCCATATTGATTGTCTCAATTATGATCTGGAACAAATGGAACAATGATGTGTCAATGGTGTTCATGACCTTGAGAATGAGGGGAGAGGTCTTGCGTTTTCTTGTCTCCCTGTGCATTTTGCTTGCTAGAAGTATGTGTGAGTGGGTGTTGAAAGAGAGAGAAAAGGAGACGTTGGTGGGATGATGAAAGAAAGAGAAAAAGGGATGATGACATATGAGAGAGGGATAGATGAATGAAGAGAGAGGGATGCAAGTAGATGATTCAATTGATGATGTCTGTCCCCCTCTTTTCCTTTTCTCCACTTCCTTGTACATATATATATTGCTTTAGGTTCGGCACGTCTCCTTTCCGTCCCTTTCTTTTCTTTTTTCAAATCTTTTGATTTTTCTTGATCTTTTAATTTGCCAAGATCTTCTCCCTCCATTATGTCCTAAAAAGATAACAAAATAGTAAAATAAAAAGGAAACAAAATAAAATAAAGATATTAATTTCTAAACACTTTAAATTATCATCATCATTTAGGATTTGATGAATCCGTAAGATAATGCATCATTTGATAGATTTGTTATTTTAAACTCAAAATCAAATATTTACTAATTTGAACTCAGAATCTTTTAAAATTATATTGATAACACTTCAAATATATCAAAATATATCTCAAATATAATAAAAATTAGAGAGTTATGAAGAAAAAATGAAGCAATGACACATGGACTTGGGCACATGGAGAAAATATATCTCAAATATCTCAAATCATTCATGTATATGTATTGCCCTGTTTAGTATGATGGAATGGGTACATGGAAATGAAGCCCAATTCCATCATACATGCATGTTTGGTAGGACGGAAATGGAATCCAATTCCATTTCCATATCCACCAAAAACCATCCAAATGAATTCCATGTCAGATGCTCAGATTTGTAATTCCATGTTGACAATTCTATTTTTGCTTGTCGTCGACAACTACCTCAACGCCAGTGACCACCAGAACCCACCGTCGACAACTACCTCAACTCCATCGTGCCCACCGGCAAACATCGTCGCTGTCTCCATCCATTCCGCTCGTCATGCCTGAGACTGAGGAACTCACCGTCGCCACTCGTGTCTGAGACAGGAACTCGCCGTCTCAAGTTGCGCCTCCAGGAGACCAAAGTTGAGCTCGCAAGTCGTGCCTCGAAGAGATGCTCTTGCTCTGTAAAGTGAACTCACTACTCGCCGGAAGTCAAGAATTCATCCACCCCTTGACATACCAAATGCACTTTCAAACTCCATATCCATCTTCATTTTCATCTCCATCAAAATCAATTCCAGTGAACCAAACGGGCCCCTGAGGATGAATAACCTAGCCGAAAGTTAAATCATAGTCCTTTGGGTCATTGAGTCTTCTTTAGGCCCTAAGGGTTGATTATTCTTGAGCTACATGTAAATTGGCTTCAAGATTTCAAATGCCCAAGGCAACCATTGTCAAGCCGTTAACAACTAGATCCAAGATTTAGAAGGCATGCAAAAATGTCAACTATGCACTAAATGATTGGTAGTGGAAACAGATGTCACAAACACTAAATATTTACAAGTACCCATCACCATTCCCTATGCCTCATTGTTAAATGAACAACATAATACATACAGCTCAAATCATAACCTAGAAATTGTTTCACAGTACATTGATGGTGATGAAAATGAGATCAATAGCTCATAATGTAACAAAATACTTCATACTTCACTGAACATTTCATATTGATCAATTTAAAAATATAGTTTTCAAAAGTTATTGCATGACAAATCTCATTTGATCATTATAAAGGGTTTCCAAGTCAAAAGTTATATTTAGATACCAAAAGATCTTTCCAAACCATTTTACAATACAAAACAAGAATATAAAATAAATTAGTTGTTGTTAACTCAACTATAATCTTACTCTACAAGCCTTATAAGTAAGAGCATTAATTACAAGATTCCGGTGACATATAATATACATATCAATGTAGAGACACAACCAATTAAACAAAAGAAACCCAACTTTGAAAATCTCAATCAACACTACAGACTTTCTTCACTTAACAACCAAACCACAATTTATTCACTACCCATCCAAAATTCAAGATGCAACACAAGATTCATCACTTCTATAATTCAGTTGACTCATTTGAATCATTAATCAATCCAAACATATCCATTCATAACTAGGGGTGTTCATGGGACTGGACAGGAATGGATAAGCCTGTTTTACATCCTGTGCCGAAAAAGTACAAGGGACACAATTCTTTAGTCCACCTTGTATTCGGCGCTTTTTTTTGGATTTTGTTGCGATGTATTCTAGCAATTGATCAATTCGGATCAAGATTTTGTGCAGAATGCCTCTTTTTAGTTGTCCTTCTTAACAATATAGGAATTGAATATAGTGCACCCACTTTATTATCTTATTAGCTGGTTTGCTGCAAGACCAAATACCCTTGTGTGGGTCAATTGATTTTAATTATTGCTAGTTAAGTAGTTTTTAACGGCACTGCATCATGCATGCACGTGCATGGCAACACGTAGAACAAAATTTTCAACAGTCTTGGCCATCAAGTTGCATATCATTATTTATTACGTAACCTTGACTTCATGACAATTAAGCAGCAATTGACTTAATTAATTAATCAATAAGAAATTTGTTAATTGGGGTAAAAATACGTTGAATGCATACATAGCATATGCATGTGGATCGCTACATTTAGTTGTCTTTTAATACTCTTTCCCATTTAGTTAAATTAAATGTTCTTATTGAAGCTAGCTCATATTCTCATACTATATATATATATATATATATATATATGTATAAGCTTTCTATTCAGGAGGATTATATTCATCTTCAAATCTCATTACTCGTCGATCTCTCTGTGATTCCACAACTTGGTTTTTGCCGACTGAAGCGGTAGGAGCCTATGGTGGTAAGCCACTTCCATCTCTTATTCAACTCATCTATGCCACTATACATATATGTATATATCAAATTATTTACATATATACATATATGTTTACATATAAAAAGATACAGTTCATATATTAGTGTGTATATATTAAACGGTTCCAGGTTTACATTACTAACTTTACATACAAACACAACCCTCTTCTTGAAATAAACTAGATGTCAATATAATTTTAGGGGGAAAACTCAAGATCAGAGAATTGTACAATTCATTTATGTTTTATTTTTATGGAGAATCTTTGTAAATTTTTAAATAAAAATATATAATTTCGACTTTTGTGATTTTTGAATCGAATGTTCAATTTTGAGAAGAAACAAAGGATGGAGATAGAGGTTCCACTGAGCAAGGAAAAATGGAGAACAAGGGCGTTGACCATAGCCTCAGAGGCAATCGGTGAGTGATCTATTGGCTTTTTTATATTTTGTGAGAAGAAAAATTTAAACCTTGTAAATGAATTAATACACAATGAGAATATGTTTATAACTGAAATTTTAAAATTTACAATACACTTTTCTGCATTTATAATTTAAAGATCCTCATTTTACATTAATATTTTGGCTAAATTATAAGAAAAACTGAATTTTATGTCTTTCGAATAACCTCCTTGACTTTTGAAATTTTATAGTAAATCTTCTTAAACTTTTATATTTACATAAATAACTTGCATACTATTATTTTTGTCCATATTATTTATCTACAAATAGCTTAATATTTAAATAGTTTATATCTGTATATATAACTCAGTTTGACGGGTTATTATATGCATATAAATACAGTTTAAGATAATATAAAATTGATAGTTTGGGGTTATCCTCATATATTTAAAATTTTACGGAGTTTTATAAATAACTTTTAAACATTAAAAACATTATTTATCCATGTTTTTAAGTTTAGAAAAATATTATGTAATTTAACCTAATCTTTTTACAATGTTCTTAGTTGTTATTCTCTCTTTTTTTAGCTTTAATAAATGTCAAGTCATGTGAGTATATATCTTGTGACAAATAATATATCAATAGTAATATAGCTTGTGTATTGGTTCTTTTGGGACATCCTGTACATCACAAAGGTGTGTTTATTAATTACAATTTATTCCAAATGGTATTTTAAATATATTTGTGTGTGCATTATACTATATAGCCTGTCTAGATTTTTTTCTTCTTTATGAGTATATATTGGCACTATTAATAGGTCACCTTATTACTTTCTAGAGATTTGATTAATAAGAGGCTTTTATAATTCATGAATTTTTCATTTTATTTGTGTATGTAGGGGTATCATCGGTAACATTGGACAGGGGAGAGAAGGATAAAATGGTAATTATAGGAGAAGGAGTTGATTCAACTGAATTAACCAAAGCATTGAGGAAACGCCTCAAATATGCAAAACTAGTAGCAGTTGGTACACTTGAAGAGAACCAAGAATAAGAGAGGAAGAAAATAAATTATCATTGAAGGATCGTGTTTAATTTGTTTTGTACCACTCATCTGAATTCAGAATAAATAATCGTTTTGGGGCATTTGTGTGTATGTTTCATATTATCTTAATTAATATGTTGATATTTTGATCTATATTGTTCATCCTTCATACTCGTGAATATTTGCATGCTTCCTAAGAAACGATTCTTATATATATATGAGCACAATTTCTTCTTTTCTAGAAGGTAATTTTCAAATGTTAAATATGAGAAATTAAGTTTGTTGCTAATAAAAATTAAAATTGGTTGCTTAATGAAAGGTATGGAGCACATGAACAAATTATGGCTCATTTCATTAAAGGAACAAACTATGAATTAAGTGTCACGATCATTCCACATTCTCATAGGGCTTTCCTACAAAAAGCTTACATGAAAATATAATACTGCCTTCGATCTTTAATATAATAGTTAATTTGTATCATTAGAATATAAATGTATTCAGCTTACAGAAGAGAGAGAGTGTGTGTGAAAGTGATGGAGAGTGAGAAGTGAATAGTCTCATTAATGATCAATTTTAACAGAATAAAAAGTCAAACTATGATAGAAGATTCCTATTCTTATATTTTTGTATGCCATTTGATGGAGTGGCCGGCTAATAAGATTATATATTTTTAAAAAGATTGTGTTTACTTTTATACCTTTTAAAACTTAAATGTGTTATATGCTTATGATCAAAAACTTCTTTATTAAAATTAAATTTTAACACTGATAATAATAATGAGTCCGTTTGGTAAAGCGGTAGAGAAGTACTTTTACCATTTACAAGGTAAATGTGTGAAGAAGATTATCTCGTTTTACAAAAAAACACTATTGAATGTGCTTTTGGGGTATTGAGAAGCTTTCCCAAACATCCCCAATAATAATAATAATAATAATAGTAGCAGCAGCAGCACTGATATGCAAGAACATGCAGTGAGTAGACATTCATGCATGCATATAGTTGGATGGGATAATTAATATTAACGTGGCTGACGCAATAGCTGAGCTGGCGAGTTACACCATCAATTCCGTTTCATATATATTTTTCTTCGTTAATTAATGGATTTAACTCTGATTTGTTCATTAAATAAATAGGTCAATGTCAATTATATCATTTATAATAACTAATTAACTAACTTTAATGCCCTTGCAAGTCATGAACATGTGTGTAAAATTCTCAACACTTGATGTACTCTTGACCTAGAAGTTGTATATATTGTATGATAAAACTTACATGTTGCCGAAATGTTACGTGATTCATACTTTATCTAATAAAAATGTTTTCAATGTTCTCTATTGTAAATCTCCTTTCTATATATTTCTTTTAATTATTTCTCTTTTTCCGTAATAAATATATATTACCGTCATCTAAAAAAAAATCTATTACCACTCCCCTCCTTATGATACACTCCCAGAGTTTTTTATTATGGGAAACAATTAATTGTGTTTGAAATGTTGGTTAAAATCAGTTAAAGATAATAAATATGTAAAAAATGTAATTTTTTAAGAAAATGCCCTCATTTATGTAGAAGAGACGTGAATAGAGTGAGAATTAAATGCATATATACACACAGACTATGGATATTTGCATACTCTTGGCATGCCACATTTTTCATGCTTTACGCAATAAAAATAATCTTCCAATTGCATTTTTAAAAGAACTACTTATATACTCTCGAAGTATCACGTCATCCTTACTCTCTAATGAAAATATTTATATATTATAATAGTTTATGAAGAGAGAAAAATAATTAAAAGAAATATATGGGATATAAGATCCACAAAAAATATAATTGGAATGTTTACATTTCAAGAGTACGTAAGTATGTATTTTTGTTATTCTAAATCTTATATTCTACAGATTCTATGTCTGGATAAATAGGTTAATTCAATAACTTGAGTGATTTTACCTATATACCCTCACCGTTCGAGTCGCTTATTACCCAAGGATGGAACTTGAGTGATTTTACAAGTGGAGGATGTAGGTTCCTCCTCATATCCTAACTTGCTTTTGATGACTTTGTGCCTTTTCCTCTTCTTCCTCTTCTATTCCTTGTTCCATCGTTTAATACGAAATGTATTCTATTTAGTCTGATGATGCTCGATGAGTTGAACCATAATACTCAATGTCTATATTATCTCAAATGTAATTCTTTGATATTGCAAGGCCATCGCCATTGGGTTCACTCCTATGTAGAGGCCCATTTGCTTTAAAAAACAGGTTTTAAAAACCTTAATAAAAAGGTTTTGTGACTAAGCAGCATCAAAAGATAAGATTAACAAAAGGAAAGTAACCTTTTGCTGTTTGAGAGTTCTATTCTCAACCTTGTTGGATCGAGCTGAAATTTTTAGTGGAGGTTCTAATCATACTGAACTTCACTTTAGACTGTCAGATAATTCATTGGAGTCATCTTTATTGGTTGCGATTTCCACTCCGTACTATGCATGCTTGCAAAATTATGGCTTACTAACATAATCAAAGAACACATACTTGATTTTCACATGCCTCGAACTTCTCGTTTAAAGCATTTTGGTTCACTATTTCTTATATATTTCCTTTTATGTTAGCAATCCAAACGCATTCAAGTTAGTATCCATTTTCAAGCAAACCAAACTCATAGACACAGATCATCCATGGCTATCCAAGAGTATATATATATATCCTTACTTTGATGTTTGATCACAGTGAACTCAAAATTGCTGAAATCTTATCTCATGGTGAAAGTGAGCAGAAGGTGAATTGTAACATTTTGATGTACAGAGAAATCATGCTTGTTGCTAAGAAAGAACGGACGCGAGAGAGGGAGAGATGGTGGATGGGTGTTGCTGAAGAAAACACAGAATTGCAATAGGAAGACAGTACCGGCTGGAAAAAGATCCAGAGAGAAGACGAGAAAAAGGAGTAAGAGGTTATACAAGTAAAATAACTCAATTCTAAAATTTACAATTAAGCTGTTTGTCGTCATTAATGATTTATTAAATTTAGAGGCATAATTCAAAATTTGAATATTTTATAAGTATTTTAATGGGATTTTCCCTATTATCTTTTACTTTTTAACTAATTGGTCAAATGATGAAGTGTTCACCTTGAGGCACTCTAAGCATCGTGTGGTTTGGAGAAGAAGCCAGTCCAATCGTTACTGAAAATTATTAGTTATATTAATATATACATATATATATCTATAATTTTACGATAGTCAGTGTATGATTCATAATAAGTAAGTAAGTTTGTATGTATGTTATTTGAAGTTTATCTTATGTTATAAAATAGTGCATGCCACATATCAGAAGTCAAACTGTCTAGTATTATCCCAAATTTATGTTTAAATTTTGAACAAATTAATAATTCATTTTCTTGAAAATTATTTGTTGTTATGTTAATATGATTTCATAAATTTTTCTTTTTTTTGACCGAAAATTTATATTTATGGCAAATTCCTCTCAATTTAATGCGTAGCATGTATGATTTGACTAAGGGTGAAGTTTTGTTAAAAATTTTTTTTCCTTTTTTCTGCTAAATTTATATAATGTTCCCATATTTTAAAATGAGCTTTATTTTGTAGCATACATGATTAGTAAGCCTTATTCCATTATTACACCTTTGCTAATAGAATTAACGGTGAAATGGATTAATCTTTTATAACATGGTAGACTAAGGTATTTTTGCCCTAGAAGAAGTGTGTATATTTAACATTCGACAGTAACTTAAATATAATTTTTTTGTAGGATAATGCATGGGCCCCTAAATCAATATATCTATTACTCCCTCTCCACCCAGCCGCCCCTCTCTTATCGGCTCAATGCGGCTCCACACTCAAATCACTGTTCACAAGGAATAAACGGCTCGCATAAAAAAAATAGTATCGGGCTCTGTTCCACTCCGTTCGGCTTGAAGTACGTGGCGTTCTACTCCATTTTTAATCTCTGTTACTGCATCTGTTGCCTATAAAGGTGCATTTCCTATCCGGCTCACATGCTACCACTTCCATTCTGTCATTCGTTTTCGTATTCATAATCAGGATGGTGCGATAGCTTATACAAGAGTAAGGAAGTTCATCTCTTTTGGTTGCTTAATATACGCATACATCATTATATGTATAATATCTCTGTTGTTCCTTCATTGTAGCTCTTATGGAGTGCCCATCCAATGTAATATGCGTGGCTTGGTTAATGTCATATCTTGCTACAAATGTAAGATGATTGTTGTGCTTTAAGCTAGCTGCGCAGACATGTCAAATGCATGTATATGTCATTTGTATTCAAATGATGCTGCTTTGATATAATATAGTATTGTAAAAGTTGAACCCTCCTCTATAACTTGTATTCAGATTGCTGTTGACCTTTGAAATACAAGTTTGTCCTTCTGTTACATCGAACTATCATGTTAATCTGTATATTATCTGTACCTCTCTTTTGACGACAACAATGGGCATTAAGTTGATGAATGGTGGAATAGACATGGAGGCATGCAGAGAGGTCGCTCTTTCAACTAAAAATTTTTAATAACCTTCATCAGCAAAGTTTCCCTTTTTAAAGTTTATTGACTACTTCTACTACATATGCTACCAAGTTCAAAGAATGCTTATTATACTAAAATGCATCTTCTGTTGATGCCATATTTTGATGATAACAAAATGATTTCAAGAATTATGAAGCTTAAATTGTTGTTGATTAAGTATTTATTTTGAAACACTTGAGTTCTGTGTTTTAGTAATCGAGTTTGAATGAAAGTATTTGGAATACTCGAGTATTGTGGCTCGACACTCAAGTATTGAACCTTTTCATATGTTAAAAATCAATACTTTCAATCAACACTCGAGTTATTTATGAAAGTGTTGAGATCACTCGAGTAATGAATATTGACACTCGGGTATTGTAAGTTAAAATGGTTTTGTGATTCAACACTTTGAATGAAAACTCAAGTATTAAGTTGAAGTGTTGTCAACACTTGAGTGAAGTTTTTGAAACACTCGAGTATTGGTGCTTAAAATGGTTTAAAACTGAATACTTTCATAAGAAATTCGAGTGTTAGGATAAAGTGTTGTTAACACTCGAGTATTGATTTTGCAATACTCAAGTACTACGTACAACACTCTGAGCAGAACACTTGAGTATTTAATGAAAGTATTGTCAACACTCGAGTATTGATTTTGCAAGTACTCGAGTATCGAGCTCCTGTTCATAACTGGCGCAACACTCTTAAGCAGAATACTTGAGTTTTGAATAAAAGTATTGTCAACACTCGAGTATTGATTTTGCAACACTCGAGTATTGAACCCTTTTTCAAAGTAAGCGCAACACTCTAAGCAGAATACTTGAGTTTTGAATAAAAGTTCTGTGAACACTCAAGTATTGGTTTTTCAACACTCGAGTATTGAGCTCCATCTTTCCAAAATTACACAACACTTGAAGCAGAACACTTGAGTTATAATAAAAGTGTTGTCAATACTCGAGTATTGGCTTCCAACACTCGAGTATCGGGCTATCCTTTGAAAAACAAACACAGCACTTGCATGAAAAACTCGAGTAGCAACTGAAAGTGTTCCCAATACTCAAGTACTAAGTTTCAATACTCAAGTACTGAATGCTTTTCATCAAACAACTCAAAAACCTTTATTTAAAACTCGAGTATTGGCTTGTAAAATTCAAAATACTTGGTTATCACTCGAGTATTTTGAAACAAAACTCGAGTATTACTTTTCTCAACAGCTATTTTCTTTTCTGATAGCTTTTCACCTGCTCTCTGTAACTTTCCTTATTCGTGATTAACAACGTTTGAATCTTACCTACCTTCATAAATGCAGAGATCCAGAATCAGAGGAAGAGAAAAAGCTGTACACACCTATTGCACAGATTGAATGAATCAGCCATCATCACCAACATTCCTCAGACGCATTTAATGCAACATTAATGGTGAAGACGAGGAGGTGGTTGATGAGAGTAACGGACATTAAAATGTCTTTAGCGGCATTTTCATTACTTCTCAACTATAAAAGCACAACGCATTCATTACAGAGACGACGACGAACATTCCGAGCTTTCAAAGCTATTAAATATTTTCTCTGTAAATCATTCAATCTTCTTCTGAACTTCAGTATTGTCTATCCACTCTTTTGAGAGAGTTTCTTTGAACATAACTTATTGTATGTGAAATATTCAAGGTTAGGACCTTGAATTTGCTGGGCTATGATTTTGTCAGAAAACAGAGGGTGTAAGGCTCTGTTTTAGTGCATGTTGTAAGGGGAGTGTGATTCTCCGTTGTAAAGGCATTGTTGGCCAGTTTTGTTACTGGATAGTGGATTGAAAAGCTCAGAGGTGCTCTGAGGACTGGAGTAGGTCAGAAAGACCGAACCAGTATAAATCTCCCGTATTCATCTTTTTTTTGCCTTGCTCGGTGACATTATTTTAATTTTGTGATTTCTGTTTTAACTTTTAAATTGATCAATTCACCCCCCTCTTGGTCAAATCCCGCACTAACATCTTCCCTTCTAACAATTTCTTATACCAGCATCAACAAATTTAAACAACTGTGGAGTCAATAATCCAATGCTAATCAGTTTGCCAAACGAAATCAAGCATCATAGCTTCCATGTTTACTTTTTCCTGTCAACCCTTTAAAAAACTATAATTCTACAATGAATCATCAGCAAAGAACTAAAATAATAATGAAAGACAATTTTATAAACATTCATCAACTAAGTTTCCTGTTTACTCTGAGGAAATGAAGCATCAGCAAAGTTCCCTTTTTAAAGTTTATTGACTGCTTCTACTACATATGCTACCAAGTTCAAAGAATGATTCTTATACTAAGTTTCATTTTCCCTACTAACAATTTCTTATACCAGCATCAGCAAATTTAAATGTTAAGCATCAGCAAAGTTTCCCTTTTTAAAGTTTATTGATTGCTTCTACTACATATGCTACCAAGTTCAAAGAATGATTCTTATACTAAGTTTCATTTTCCCTGCTAACAATTTCTTATACAAGCATCAGCAAATTTAAACGTTAAAAAAAGTTTCCATATTTACATGTTCTGCTACCAAGTGATATGATAAATGTTAAAAAAGAGCAAACTATAATCCAAAAACAGGACCCAAAGTATTGGATTGACACTGCAGCCACAGATTTAAACAATAATCGTTCATCAAATTTGCTGACAGAATCAGACGTGGAGCAGATATAAACAACAATCGTTCATCACATAATAAATGTAGATAGCAGCACCCAAAGTATGTAACAACAAAGTAGCTTCAGTTTTAGGGTGGAAATATGTACCAACAAATTCCATGTTACAATTTTCATGTCCAATCTTTATTACAATAACCAACAAAGTTTCCAGTAACGTCAATGTAAAGTCTGCACCCTATTGATTTGATATTAATATTAATGAAAAAATACAATCATCCTATAATAAAGGTGTGTATATAGCAGCACCCAAAGTATCCATTACATTCAAAAAGGACATCAATAATTCAAGCCTTATCAGTTTTAAAAAACCAGATTCCTTAAACATGTAAGGTTATAGGAATATGTGCACATGGAAAAGTGATTAGATTTCTTAAAAGATGTTCATTACAATCTCCAAGTGTGCAGCCTGCTTTTCAATCAGATTCCTTAAAGATACAATGGTCAGCAACCCAGTACAGCGGTCAGTCTTTTTCTGATTGCTTCTTAACATGTAAAACCGTCAAGAGGTTGCGAAAAGTCTGATTGATGCATTTTATGTAAACCAATAAATAGGTCCTACTATTTCTGCTGTCATTTTCAAAGTTTATGTCAAATCACTGAATCCTCCTTACCATCCATGTTTGCAGACTTTAACATTACTATGTTCACGTTGCATATCTCCCAGCCTATCCCATTTGATGATACCCATATCTCAATTGCTATGTGACTAGAAGCTAATCAGTTTGCCAAACGAAATCAAGCATCACAGCTTCCATGTTTACATTTTCCTGTCAACCCTTTAAAAAATTGTAAGTCTACAATGAAGCATCAGCAAAAACCTAAATCATATTTCTCCAATGCTAATCAGTTTGCCAAATGATAATCCAATGCTAATCAGTTTGCCAAACGGAATCAAGCATCACAGCTTCCATGTTTACTTTTTCCTGTCAACCCTTAAAGAACTAAAATCATAATGAAAGACAATTTTATAAACATTCATCAACTTAGTTTCCTGTTTACTCTGAGGAAATGAACCATCAGCAAAGTTTCCCTTTTTAAAGTTTATTGACTGCTTCTACTACATATGCTACCAAGTTCAAAGAATGCTTCTTATACTAAGTTTCATATTCCCTGCTAACAATTTCTTATACCAGCATCAGCAAATTTAAACGATTGTGGAGTCAATAATCCAATGCTAATCAGTTTGCCAAACGAAATCAAGCATCACAGCTTCCATGTTTGCATTTTCCTGTCAACCCTTTATTACAATAAACAACAAATGCCCATTAATTTGCTCCATCAGCAAAGTTTCCATATTTACATGTTCTGCTACCAAGTGATATGATAAATGTTAGAAAAAGAGCAAACTCTAATCCAAAAACAGGACCCAAAGTATTGGATTGACATTGCAGCCACGGATATAAACAACAATCTTTAATCAAATTTGTTTGCAGAATAAGACGTGGAGCGGATATAAACAACAATCGTTCATCACATAATAAATGTAGATAGCAGCACCCAAAGTATGTACCAACAAAGTAGCTTTAGTTTTAGGGCGGAATTATGTACCAACAAATTCCATGTTACAATTTTCATGTCCAATCTTTATTACAATAACCAACAAAGTTTCCAGTAACGTCAATGTAAAGTTTGCACCCTATTGCTTTGATATTAATATAAATGAAAAAATACAACATCCTTTAATAAAGATGTGTAGATAGCAGCACCCAAAGTATCCATTACATTCAAAAAGGACATCAATAATTGAAGCCTTATCAGTTTTAAAAAACTAGATTCCTTAAACATGCAAGGTTATAGGAATATGTGCACATGGAAAAGTCTGCAGATTTCTTAAAAGTTGTTCATGACAATATCCAAGTCTGCAACCTGCTTTTCAATCAGATTCCTTAAAGATACAATGGTCAGCAACCCAGTAGAGCGGTCAGTATTTTTCTGATTGCTCCTTAACATGTAAAACCGTTAAGAGGTTGTGAAAAGTCTGATTGCTTCATTTTATGTAAACCAATAAACAGATCCTGCTATTTGTGCTGCCATTTTCAAAGTTTATGTCAAATCACTACATCCTTAGATATCTCCCAGCGTATCCCATTTGATGATACCCATATCTCAATTGCTGTGTGACTAGAGAACATTTTGGTGAAAATTACTATCAAACTTTTTTTAAGAAATCGGTCAAAAGTACTGTCAAACCTTTGTTACATCCTTTGAACATTCCTAAACGCATGATATATAGTTTCATTCCAACCATCTCCCAATTGATTATTAGACAAAGAACAGTTTCATTCCTAAACGCATGAATTGTTTATGAAAAAATAAAATGAGGACTTGCCTTTCACCTTTGCAATTAATTTGTTACAATCTACATGAAAATGGAGTACATTCATTCAATCACCTCCTGTCATAATTTTAATTATAATAGCTGACCAACTTTTTTGACGTAGAAGAAAAAAGAAAAGAACAGAGAAGCATGTTGATTAATGTGTGAATAGATAGATGAAAAATGGGCTTTTAGGCAAACCAGTTCAAAGGTATTGCATTTTCTGATTCGATATTTTTTTTGTAAAATAGTAAAGAGTGCTTGCTTTGCCTGATTGCTTCATTTTTTTATGCACATGAAATAGGTCTTGCTATTTCTAATTCCATCTTGAAAGGATGTTTCAAGTCACTGTTGCGGCCTTACCATCCATGTTTGCAGAGTTCAACCTTAACTATGTTCACGTTGCTCCATGTGCACATATGTTTATGTAGAAATATAGTGTACAAATCTGCGAAAGTATCCCATTTGATGATACCCATATCTCAATTGATATGTGACTAGACAAAAATATTTACACGCCCCATAGCTTTTATTTGGTTTCTGTTCAGGTCATATCCGCATGTCCCCCATGCATACATAAACATCTGACCAACTTTTTTGACTTACACTCAAATCAAAAAAAAGAAAAGAACAGATAAGCATGCTGATTACGGTGTGAAAATATACATGAAAAATGGTTTGTTAGTCTGGATCAAATAAAAGGTCATCATTTTTTGATTGCATTTTTTAATGTAAAACATCATATAAGGCTTGCCAACTTTTTTTACTTACACTAAGATATCAAAAAATAAAAGAACAGAGAAGCATGCTGATTAGTACTGTCAAAGCGTCTTGAGAAATGGTTTGTTAGGAAAATCAGTTCAAAGGTCTGCATTTTCTAATTGCATTTTTTTATATAAAACATTAAAGAAGGCTTTCTTTGTCTTATTGCTTCATTTTTTGTCCACATGAAAGAGGTCCTACTATTTCTGATTCCATATTGAAATGATGTTTCAAGTCACTGCTGCTGCCTATCCATCTATGTTTGCAGACTTCAACCTTAACTATATTCATGTTGCTCCATGTGCACGATGGTTTATGTAGAGATATAGTGTACATATTGTAATATCCACCATTTTCTGTAACTAGAAATAGAGGTTAAACCAATAGATATGAGATAAGACAAGCCCAGAAATGAAAGCACAGAAAGAGAAGATGTCAATGGACCAAAGAGACCCTGGTCAATTTAGTCTTAAGGCTTTGAAATTACTAAGAATGTAAGCAAGGGACATAAATGTCATTAAGTATAATGACCAAGGGCAATATGGTCATTGGATAAAAAGGGTCAAACCAGTATTCAGAAGTCAAGTTAAAACCCACAGATAGAAAGAGCGGAAAAAGTTGATGTCGATGGGCTGAATAACCTAAAGTCAGACCTGGCCTAGCGGGAGAAATTTTATGAGAACCCCGCAATTAAGCGTGCTCGCCCTGGAGCAATCTCAGGATGGGTGACCTACTGAGAAGTATGCAAAGGTCATTACACAAAAGATCAAGGGCGACAAAGGCAAGGGCAAAACGAAAATTATGAAAAGTTAAACAGTGTAAGGGCATTTTGGTCATTAAGAGAAAGCGTAAGGGCATTTTGGTCATTTGACAAAGTCAAAATAAAAAAAGTCAACTGTTGATCAAAAATTCACAGAGGCCCAAAAGATATAGCAGAACTCACTGATTGACAAAGATTCGACGGATTGTTGAAAATCGACCTAGAATTTTATTTATAGAATTTTGAAGACTTAATGGCTGAAAACAATTATTTGAGGTATCAAGAGACCTTAATCAATTGAGTTCAGGGCTTAGAAAAATTTAGTGAATTTTATAGTATTTAATAAAATTATTGCCCGGTGTACGATTAAGACGATTTCCACGAAAATCGGAAAAAAACCCGAAAATCCCTGAAATATAATTTATTTCAAAAATTAATTTTAGAAAATATAGAGGGCATTTTGGGAAAAGAAAATGGGCTAGAGAATCAGTGAAAAATATAGAAATTCTTAACGCCCTAAAAGTATTTTTCCCTCCGATTGCTCGTTTTCAGGGATTTTGGACAGGATAAAATAATCCTGTAAAATTTGAGGAAATCAAGGGGGTATTTTGGGGATAAATTTTTTATATTCAAGAGGAGAATATAGAGATTAAATGAGGATGAAAATATCTCCAGAAAAGTAGAAAAAGATTTACCAGAATAAAGTTATGTTTACCGGTAGAAATTGTAATCGGTAAAAGTAACCGAAAGGGATCCAGTTTGGTTAGCCAAACCAGATTTTTACCCCTTAGTTACAGCCATCATTACCTACTTTTAAGGAGCCAATAAGAAGAGGCTATGTGTGTGTGGTGGTGGAAGCATTTGGAACATTGGATCTTGTATTAAGTTACAAGAATTAATCACAACCTTCTATCCATTTTGTGATAAGATTAAATAGCAATTTCTCCTTCTCTCTTCTCCATTAGAACTCATCATTTTTCCGGCAAAAAGAAGAAGAGAAGACACCATAGCCAAGCAAGGAAAGGAAGGAAGAGTTTGAAGAATAATCAAGGTAAGAGGACTTACCTTCCAACTAAGCATATATTCTTGATCCTTGGAGTTTCCTCTACCTTTCTATCGGTTTAGATTTTTGGTTTTGGCTCTCTTTTGGTGGCTGGAAAGTTAGGGTTCATGAGAAGAAAAATGAGAAAGAGTGGGATTTAGAGAAAAAGATTGATTGTAAATCACTCCTTACATGATAAGGAGTTGATTGGTGTATGATTTGTGTTCATTGTTGTTGTATTTGGAATTTTGGATGTCAAACCCTAAGGGGTTATGCTGCCAAAATTTCTATTGAATGTTGGAGAGTTGAATTCAAGATACAAAACACATGGAAATTGGTTTGGGAGCAAGAAAATGATAAGTTGAAAGTTTGAAAATCATGTTTTGGCAATTTTTGGGGAATTTCGTGCAAATCTGGAAAGTGCAGGAAGAAGTGTGTTTTTTTATGATTTTAATGCTTCCATTGGCTATAAAATGAGAAATTTTGTAGGGGTAAAGTGAGCCAAGGAATTAGGAAGTATTAAAAACCAATAAAACAAGTTTAAATGCTCTAGGGAGCAAGGAAGTTCAAGAGGAAATTTAATAAAGTTTTACATTGATTCTTGCCTCGAG
>JANTPZ010138931.1:0-12410 GCA_025593235.1 Vachellia pachyceras
ACTACTTCAGAAGATTCTCTCTTTTGACTAAGAGAAGGAACACAGGGATCGTTTCTGATTCCTTTGATATATTTATATATTTGGTGGTAGATTGATACATCTATATGATGTTTGATGTTTGTATAGTATATTACATCACAGGCATTGATTTGGCCCTTGTTACCAGCAAGCAAGTAGAGAATGGTGACAAGAAAGAAGAATAAAAAGAATAAGGTGTTGGGATGTATGATATGAGGGAAATGGTTGGTTGAAAGGAACAAGTCTCATAGTCTTCTTGGATGTTAAAAAACGGCCAAATGGGAGATAGGGGGTAGATGATTAATACGGGAGAGGAGATCACTGTTCAAGTGTTAAATTTATTGTGCACCCAATATAAGAAGTCAGATGTCATGAGGTGAAGTCGATTGCATGAATCCTGTTGGTCTACTTTTAGTTTTAATTCAAATTTGGTTACCTGGATTTGATTAGTTGACCAGTCTTTAACTATCCTATGATGTGTCTTTCAATTCAAGAGTTTTGGATCTGAAGGAGGACTTGTTTGTTTTTGTTTTCGATTTTTTTTTTTTTTTTTGCCTCGAAACAGTTTTGTAAATTTTTTCCAAAAGCAAGTTTTGGGCAAAACAAAAAGAAAATTTGTTTGGCAAGTATCTGTTCTATAGTTTTTTTTTGGATTAAATTGGCAAGGTTTAGTATAATTGTAAAAATAATATTTATTTATTATGTTTAATATAAGAGCTAATTAAATTTTATGAGAGGCTAATAAAGTTATATAAATTACTTAAAAGTATTTATTTACATGTATCATTATATTATATATATATATATATATCAGATTATAAGTCAAACAAATATTTGAATATGTATTAAATATAAATGAAGTAATTTATTTAGTTTAAAACACATTATAAAAAGTCAAGTAACTCTTGTTTTAAGGATAAGTGGTATTATTGATTGCAATCAAGCAAAAAAGTATACAAGCAAATCGCATCCTAAAGAAGCAAACTGAATTTATACATAGATCACATAAAACTAGAAATTAACACATGTTAATACTATTACTTACTACTTTTGACATTAAATACACGAGTTAGTTCATTTTATGAAGATTAAATAATGTTAAAAAAATTAATCATAACATACTTGAAGTACTTAAATTTATCATTATTTTATAGGGAGAATTCTTAATAAATCCAATCGAATAGAAAAAAAATTACAACAAAGTAGCAATTAACAAATTCTCATTCAAAATAAAATTTTTGTATAAACCTTTTCATAGCAATTTTTTTTTGCAAAAATTCATAACAAAATGGCAATTCATAAATTGTTAAGAGAGAAATTATCATAGTATATTTTTAATATTGTTGAAAGTCAATACAAAAATTAAAAGTTGAAATCTCAATAGTTCAAGTAGATTTTGGCATTAGGATGAAGAATATTTAAGAATTTGTAATTAAAAATTTGAATTACTTTAAATTACCCACAAAATTTGAATTACTTTATCATCATCAATTACAGGTGTTAGTCCATACAATATAAGTAGAGGTACTTGATTAAAAATCATCATCAATAAAAGGGACCTGTAATTTGAATTACTTTATTGTCCAAAAAAATAAAAGGGAAAAAACCTATAAGGACTTGATTAAAAATCAAATGAAATTAGAAGGAAAAAATATCTAAAACTTTTCCATCAAATTCTTTTTTCCAATTATGCTATGCTGACCAAACAAAACAAGTTTTATAATAATATCATAAATGGAGTGAAAAAAAATACATTTCTAATGCAGCAATTGAATTAATAAGAATATGTGTTTTTCATATCAAGAATATGTTTTTTCACTCAATATCTTGATAAATAAAAATAAGATTTGCATAGTAATTAAAGTAATTAGTGCCAACTTTTTAAGATAGCAATGACCTAAAAAGTAAAATATTCATAGGTATATAATTAACAAGGAAGAGATCTTGTGACCTCTTTCCTAACTCGTGCATATAATTAACTTTGAATTAATTAAAATGGACATAGAGAGTATCATAGAAAACCATTGACTTGTATGTATATAAATATGATCCATTCTATAAATAAAAATAAACACATTAAATAATAAACCAATTTGAATACACAAACAATTGTACTAAATAATACTCAACTCAAATAAATCATATTGACCAGTAAATTGGTGAACCAATCTCGTGGTCACACTGATAAAAAAATCAGTCGACTACTTTAAATTTTATATTTATTCTTCATTTGCTAAGCTTTAAAAGATATTGTTTTGAGTTCAAAAAAAAAAAATAACACGTCACTCGTAGTTCCTGGATTTAGCAGTAAGGATCATTGCCTTTTACATTTGGAGAGACATCCCATATCCAGTAAGCATGTAACATATAGTAAAAGTTCATCCTAATTAACCTAAGACATTGGATTGTGTGTAATTAGATAAGCATTCTGGCTAAGATCAAGAATATGTTTTTTCACTCAATATCTTGATAAATAAAAATAAGATTTGCATAATAATTAAGGTAATTAGTTCCATACTTTTTAAGATTGCAATGACCTAAAAAGTAAAATATTCATAGGCATATAATTAAGGGAAATTTATTGGGAGGTCCCAAATAAAAAACTTATTTAATGAATGGTCCCAATTTTGAAAATATTTATGGAAAGATCCCATTGAAAACATGAGGTATTATCAATACAGCGCATGATGTTATCAATATATAGGACCTCATGTTGTCAATGGGACCTTTTGATAAATATTTTCAAAAATTGGGACCATTCATTAAATAAGTTCCTTATTTGGGACCTTCCAATAAATTTTGCTATAATTAACAAGGAAGAAATATATGACCTTCTTCCTAACTTGTGCATATAATTATCTTTGAATTAATCAAAATGGATATAGAGAGTATCATAGAAAACCACTGACTTGTTTGTATATAAATATGATCCATTCTACAAAAAAATATATATATACACATTAAATAATAAACCACTTTGAAAAAACATATATCATTTCTCTTCTTCGAATTAGCAATACCACGGAGAAGCAATACCATGACCTTCCTTCTTGTCATCTTGACCATGGCAGCAACAAGTAGGTTAATCTGCCCCCCTCTCTCTACACATATATTTGCAATCGTGTTAATACTCATGTCGAATAAATTAGAATGACTTGTAAATTGGTGAACCAATCTCTTGGTCAAACTGATCAAAAATCTTAAAATGAGTCGAGTACTTCAAATTTTATATTTCTTTTTCATTTACTAAACTTTAGAAGATATTGTTTTCAGTTTGAAAAAAAATATGTCACTCATCGTCCGTGAATTCAGCGGTAAGAATCATTGCCTCTTACATTTGGAGAGACATCCCATATTTAGGTAAACCACGTAACATGCAGCAAAGCTCATCCTAATTTAAGCTACCACATTGGATTGTGCGTAATTAGATAAACATCCTACCCTTAACTTAGAATGAGCCCAACCTCCTCCCTAAATTTTTCACTAAAAAATGAATGTTTGTCGTATTTTTAATTTGAATATCAACCTTTTCAAAGTTATACATAGTTTTTTAATGCATACATTAATTATATTGTTATATTTAAACCATGACAGGGTTAATTCTGATTCAACTACTATTAGGCCATTGATTCTTAAATTATCGTTTCAACTGATTTAATGACCGATTCGGTTTTTATTACCTTGATAGTTGTACATGTTTGTGTGAATATGATGTTTTTCTAACATATATATGGTGCATTGTAAAAAAAAAAAAAGTAAAGGTTCAATTGAAGGAGTGGAAGGAAGAGCCAGTGAATATGGTTTTGGGATATTATCAACTGATCCACAATACGACGACGTTTCAAGCCAATCGTCATGTTTCACTGACTCCAATTGCAAGAATGCGCCTCCGTGTCCTCCCACTTGTACTTCTTGCAGGTGTCTCGGAGGCAGATGCAAGTGTCGTTGATCTCTCAATATTTCATGATTTTATTTATTATACACATCAAGCAGAAGTATGTAATTAAATTGATAATTAAATAATAATAATTCAGTAAGTTCTCATTTATTTCTTTCGTTTTTCATAGGGGAAATCCCAAAAAATACTTCTTTAATTTGGAAATCTCTAGAAGATTCCATGAATAAGCAAAATGGCAGATAGGTGAAAGGTAAGAATATGTGATTTCAATATTTAAGGTAAAATATCAAACTGGCATTCAATAATATAACATAATTACAGAAGGTTTTACTGAGTTTAAAAAAGTTGTCAAAATATTAAGCAATGTTATCAACCAATTCAGAATGAGGACATCTGCATGCAAGTGTAGATGTTTGTTTGAGAAAATTTTCACAAAGATCACTTGAAAATAAAATGTGGGTCAGTAACTATAGGAAGATGAATAAAAAAAGACTGAAGAATATTACTTAAGACATATAAAAATGATTATATTGATGAACTGATTTAAGTACAATAGTTATTATAAAAGGCATTTTGGAAATGTTTATTTAAAAAATGTCATCAATTTTGCAATATTGTCATCCTAAAAATTATAAATATGTTCAATATTGTTCAGAAATATAAAAATGTAACAATTTTACAAAATGCATATCTTTAATTTGATCGGTAGTGAGGTCGAACTAGTTTTTTTAATATAACTAGATACCATTAGGATACATTCAAGAGTTTGTTATATAGTTGTCGTTAACAACCTGAGAAGTTATATTAACAACAGTCAACGCCTTCATTAACAACCTCAACAAACAAAGACCTTATGATAATTTTATCAATCTTATTGGGATATGATAGTAATTTTATTAATCTTTATGACATTTTATTTATTAATTCTTCTTGTTGAGACCTCAATAAACAAAGCTATTGATTTACACGCCTATTAAATCCAATATCAAAAGGCTAATCTGAGCAACGTTAGAAGCTCTTTCCATGAAAACTAAATTCGTCTTCATCTCTAGACGTTGAGTCTTAATTAACTACACAAACAAAATCTAAAGTATTAAAATAATTAGATGTGTGTGTGTATAACAACACAACACAACATTCGTTGCACAACAAAAATAATTTAGAACAATGTTTTCAAAAGCCAAATGTACATTCAACAGTGTTTTTCCGTAAAACGAGATAATTTTCTCCACATATTTATATCGCTTACGTAAAAGTGCTTATATGTTGGGTTACCAAACGGGCCATTGTCTATTTAGGGAAGAGCAACACCTCGTTATTCAACTTCCTTTGCTTCCTTGTCATCATCTTTCTCATCTCTGGTTAGTCTCTCTCCCCACCTTTACACACACAATACTTGTTTGGGAACACCGTTTCCCCAATGGTACACACAAGCTAAGATAAAAATATCTTAAAATCTGTAAAAACCATCTCGAAATCTGTAAAATCATCATGAAATCAGTAAAATACCTCAGAATCTATAAACTCATTTTTCCCAATAGAATTCACAAACACACACAATATTTTAAAACATATGATTATGTGAATTTTTGAAATTTTTTTACTTTACTGATATTTTTGTTGCTGTTGGAAGAGATGTAGAGGGATATCAAACTCTTGATATAATATTTGTCTTTACATAAAAAAAAGAAAAGAAAAGTGAGTGTTCATTGTGAAATTTATGCTCTAGCCTTTTATTATTGTTTTGGATCCAAAAAATTTTAGAAACCTACCACAGATAATTAGAAAAGATAAATTACACCATAAAGTTATTATAACTATCCATCTTTAATATTTTTGACAAGATTAAATTATACTAATTTAATGTTTTTTAATCATTTGAGTTCTTAATATAAGACCAAATTGACTAATTTAAGGATATTAAAGAAGTTAAATAAATTATTTTAAAATATTTAAATTTATTATTTTAAAACTAATTTGTCTTATACACATAAAGTATTTTCTATAGAGACGTGTAATATATATTGTAATTAATTAATTAATTTAATTTTTGTAATTTCTTAAATTAATTAATTAGATCTTATATTAAAGATCGAAGTTAAAATATTGTAAATTATTGTTTGTGAGATGATGCCGAGATAAGAAGTAGTAAATATTATTTTGAAACAACTGGTATTAATATTTTTCAAGTAACAAAATGATGGTTTGCTATTATGGTTAAGCTAATCAGTAATTTGGATATGGGGCATCACGTATGATTTGGACTACATAAATTAAAGATCCTAAATTGAACACTCTGCATCTTATTGCATTTTACTCATAGAATTTAATACTATTTTTATTTTCAATGAAACATGAGGCAAACTAATATTAATGGTCCGTTCGGTTCAACTATATGAAAGAGGTTTACATGTAATCTTGATGCATTCTATTGATTACATTGTTTAGTTGGTACGGTAATGCAATTGAATGTAATTATGATTATAATGGATTACATCAAATCAGGTAATCTTCGTTGACTATGTAATTCGAATTACAACTTGTATGAATTAACATGAAGTTACTTATATCTTTTATAAATTAAATATGTATTTATACATTTATATTCTTCATTTTTAGTTTTACTAGAATTAAAAGGTTTAATTCATTTTTGATTTTTTATAAATAAAATATAAATACAATTTTATGATTCCCTGATAATATACCAAACAAATACTATGCAACATCATTTCATTATATTACATTCATATCCATTACATTTCATTGCATTCATATGCTATAATACTTCAGCTACTAACTTTTTAATTCAATAAAAAAGCTACTAATTCTTTTAAAATAATTATTCCAATTGAGAGATAATAAAATAGTAAGATTTGAACAAAACATATCAAATTAAACCAAAAAAAAAAAAGATGAGCATTAGAGTATTCATAGGTCATTAGACATATTGAGTCATTAAGTTTAAATTACTCCAAACTCTCATATATACAAATAATATATTTGTAGAATATACAAATAAGCCTTTAAATTACAAAACCTCACACTACTATCAGATCCTCACTCTACTACTACTCATGATGAGAACCCAATTCTCAATTATAATTGATATATTATCGTTTTCTGTAATTTATCAAATAAAATAAATAATAAACATGTTGTGTTACTTGAATTAGATGAAGCTATTGAAAAAAATATAAAAAATCGATTTACTCAATGTATGAGAACCCGAACTAGACTGGCTGGTCGGGTCAAACTGAAAATTGACAGCTATGTTTGACTACTAAATTTATAATAAATTTCAGTTTACTAGTTTAAGTTTATAAAATGTATTCTTAGTATTTTAATGTTAACGTTGTTAATTTCATTAATAGAAAATATGACATAATGAATTTATACAATGACTGTGCAATTAATATTTAATTTCGTACTGTTATAGGCTAAAGTAATTAAAGGCTTGTTTGATTAGTCCGTTTGGACAACTAAAATCTATTCTTACGTTTACCGAGACAAAATTCCTCTCACATATTGACCTCAAAATCTGTGTCCGTTCTTCCAACGGATTATCCAAACAAGCCCTAAGACCATAATTAAGTTTGATGAAAACATATAATCAAGTAAACATATACTTTACCCTATTAATTGTAATGAGCTATTATCATTTTATTGTTTCGAACTCAGGTCACGAGGTTTATAAAATTGCATTGTTTCAGTTCCCTTTAACAAAATGATTTAGTTTATGATTTATCGGATGTTAATTTCAGCAAATTAATGGTGAAACTTGCCTTAATGTTTTTTGTTAAAGGAGAGGCTCAAGATTTATTTAGAACTTACAAGTTAGTATGATTCATATTCATATATTTTCATTCTTTTTTCTAACTAATGTGTTTATATTGATTTTCATTTCCAGAGACTATAATAGTGTGTCCGTTTGGGAACGCGGTAGAGAAGTACTTTTAACAAGTTGAGGTAAATATGTGAAGAAAATTATCTCGTTTTACAAAAAACACTGTTGAACGTATTTTTTAGGGGTAAATAAACTTTTTCATACAAGCACAGTAACTAGAGACTATAGTCTTTATATCGTGATTGTGCGTACACGTACGCACGCATGGTGTTAATAATTATAACATTTTTTTCTCTTTAATATACTCTTATACAACAGGGGATAAAAATATGCTAAAATAGAATAAAAAAATTGTATGATACTGTAGGGGATAATTATTGCACAAAAAAGAAGATAATTTAGTTTGGATATAATTTCGATTCATTTGTTCAAATATCCTAGGTCCAATTTTTTAATCAAATCTTATCATATGAATAAAAATTTGCATACATATAATTTAAATATTTTGTTAGGACATCATTAATAAAAAAACATCTGATAAGATTTTATTTTAAAAAAATATACCTAATAGATATAACAGAATGAAGTTTTTGTTATTCATTTTTAGTTTATGGTGTGCTAATTAAACAAGAGCTGGATTAATAGTATCGGTATTTCGGTACGCTCACGCTCCATTTTATTGTTCATCTTATAAATCCAAACATATAGTTTATAGATAGGTTCATATGATATACAAATATATATAAATATATTTAGTATAGATGTAACACCTGCTGATATTTAGGTGAAATGAGCGAAGATCCATTAACTCATCAAATCATAAAACGTGCATGCAAGCTCTCTTATTTTGCCAAAGAAATTTTTTCATTACCCATTGTATCTTGAATCATCTCTTTTCCATGCTAGCGACTTAAAATGGTGCTTCTGATAAAAGCAAGTAATAACAAACTTTGTATTGATATCATATCTCATATCTAAGATATTATGATTATGTATATTTGATTAGATTTAAGGTAAGGTCTTCTTTGTACTTCATGTTATCAGACCCATGTGTATTTGATTTTCATATATTTGATTAATTTTTAACACGGTATCAGACCTAAGTTATAGTGAATGCTAACTTGTATGGTGGAGCTTGGAGTGGAAAATGGCATATACTTTAAGATTAATATATGAAAAACAACTATTTTATTTTTTGAAGTTGGTGGGCAATTTGAGAATAATGTTAAAAGAGCAATTTCAATAAAATAATGGGGGTAATGTAAGTGAAAAAACTATAAGATATGGAACCCAATTCCATTGACATTAGTTCTAAAGATCACACTCAACAACCTACCAAAGGGATTGGGTTTGATGATAGCTCCATGACATTTTAGCCCCCTTGACAATCAATTGGAATAAGGAGCACAAGAAGTAGACACTTGCGAACTCCACTTAGCTCTTCTGGGAATAAGAGATAAGATTAATCTTCTTCAAAGCTTAAAGCGTAAATGTTTCAACCCTTCTAACAACACGCTTTTTATGATTCAAACTTGGTATCTTTTTATGGGATTGAATTGATATGATAATTAAACTCAATGAATTTGAAAAGTGAATTCGAATATCCGAATAAATTTAACTAGTTGCATTACTTTTTGGCAATTGAAAACGACACAACGGGCATACATGTTTTCGCTGCAACCAATTAACAATACAAGCCCCATGAAACAAATGTGAACAAGGCGTACAAATGAATTTTTTGTTATCTTCAAAACCTTCCAAATAAATCGAGCAATCGCTTGAGCTTTCATCATCTTCAAGCTTCACTACTTTAATTTCTCCACCTGTTTGACGGAAGATTCACTTGCAGGAACTCACACATAATCATGATCCTCAAAAGATTCCCGCACAGCTTGATCATAATCTTCATCATTAACAACAATCTGGGTACGAACAAGGTGAAAATCCACTCTCATGTACAGATACTTCTTGTCCCGGTGGGTATTGTTTGCCATGTTTGTCGCGAAATCCAAGATACTTGCCGCCGTGAAGCCATGGAAATCTTGATGAACGTTAAAAAGGGAGAGTAGAGAGTGAACTTCCCGCTGGATCAAGCTCTTTGGGAAGTGGAAGAAGCAAGGGCCAGCGGAACCAGTAGGAACATAGGATGTTCCGTTGAAAATCCAGTGATGATCCTCAACTGTAATATTGAAATATTGATCACCATTATGACTTGGAGCATCATCAATGGGACAATTATAGGGATGAAAAGAAGTCATCCCTCTTGTGTCGTAAACTAAAAACCGGAATCGATCCCCAGTATGGCCTTCCATGATGTTTTTTACGGGAAAGAAAGATGAGAGAAAGTGAAGTATTTTAGAGAAGGAATGATTATGTTATAGAGCTTAAGGGGGGAGAAGACGAGTTTTTATAGGAAGAGATGTGAGATAAGGCATAGAAAGATTAGGATATATTAGGATAAAAATGTTTGAATTTATTATAAAAGGGATAAATATTTTTTTAATCCAAAGAACAAAGGGATAATTGATAGATATGAATTTAAAACGGTGATTATAAACAAATAAATAAATATAAATAAATCGAACTTATATACCTTTCTTTTAAACAAATTATTAGATTTAATAAAAAGTAGTACGTGATATTGAGGAGCACGCGTTAACCCATGAAAGTATATCTTTTAGTTAGTCCAATAATTATTTAATATTATTCTACAATGCATAAATAAATAGGCTTTTCCTACAATTTTTTTCATAAATTCGGATTTCCTTTTTGGATAAAATTTTTGTGAATTATTTTTCAAAGTCATACTAAATTGTAGCTAATTTATAAATGTATTATTGAGTAAAATATCAACAAAATAATTGATTTTTCAAATAAAAGAAGCTCTTTAATAACTCAAATTTTAATTTTGGTTTTTGAAATGAACAAATCATTGATTAGTCTCTTTAACACAAGTAGGGATTTAGAATTATGGTCAAATTACCTCCATATCTTTTAATTCTTAAAAATAAAAAATAATAGTATTTTATTTTAGTAAAACCAACGCTCAAGCTTTTTCAACTTTATTCTCAATTGATACAACAATATAATATCAATCCAATGTATTGCACCACACAGTTATATGTGTGTGTGTATGTATATATGGTACACATGGCACTTGGAGATCCCTTTATCTATGTAGTGTACCGACTAAATCTTATATAATTTATAATAATGACAAATCTTCAAAATTAAATAACCTTTTGGGCTTTAATTTGCTGCTACTCATAGTTGAATTTATTTATTAAAATATGTTTTATATTAAAAATCAGAGGAGTAATAAATATCAAGATCGTATTGAATTGTATTGTATCCTAAAAAAAATTATCACATTCTATACTACCTGCAAATCTGATCATTTGGAATTTTGGACATAGCCAATACTGCCTCTACACTTTACATGACAATAAGACTGTTTGGGAGACCATTTAGACTCCCATGACACACGTTCAATAGTATTTTTCATAAATCGAGATAATTTCTTTAATATATTTACGTTGTAAAATGTAAAAATATTTCTCAACCGCTTTCTAAAATGGGCTCAATTTCTCAAGCCTAACACTAAAAAATCATAGACCAAATGATTTTGCAAAAGGTAACTGAAATATTTTCAATGTCACTAATTACACATTATTAATAATTAATGATGGAATAAATACTTTCAACCTCACTAATTGCATGTTATTAATGGCTATTATTCCTTTATTTCCTGTATTTATGTTTCACAATCATTGAACAAATCCTCATTTTACGTCAGTAGTGATATTGTGATAGTTAGAAATAACTTTGGAATAGAGAATAATTTGTAAGATTAAAGATATATATCTAGGGTTTTTGAGATGAAAAATAGTACTAAAAATCAATTATATCTATTTCCATATATTCGTATATCAATAATTATAGAAATATCTATTAATTGAATTTCAAAACTTGTCCTAAGATTTAGCTACTGATTCATAAAACAAAAAAAAAACCCATATTCATGTGGTCTCCCAAGATCTTCAATCAAGTTATTTTTCAACAGTTAACTTTAATAGTAGTCCAATGTAACATATACACGGTTACATAACTAAATTGTAACTAATTGTACCAAATACAAGATTATATGCACTTTATGAAAAGACATTGTAGCCGTTTAGAAACCCGTTTGGAGAATGTATTTTAACATAATACATTTTGATAAAATATATTTATTTTAGGATAACCGTTGGATTCAGAGTTATTTCTTCAATATAACCTATCATCTATAAGATAAGTATTTAAAATAAATTTTATTTTCCATGAACACGTGTCACATACGGTAATCTAAACGCGTCCATAATCCAACAAAACGAAAGCCCAAACCACGTCTTCGCAAGAGAAAATCATTGATTAACTAATAAATAAGCCCATATAAAATAAACAAGGGAAATTTACTGTTGAGTCCCGCATAAGGGACTTATTATCAAATGGTCCCAAGTTTTAAAATATTTATCAAATGGTTCCAGAGGTGTTGTCAATTTAGCTCATGGTGTTGTCAAGGGTTGTCACGTGACAACACCATGCGCTGCATTGACAACACCATGCGCTGTATTGACAACACCTCTGGGACCATTTGATAAATATTTTAAA
>JANTPZ010138932.1:0-13002 GCA_025593235.1 Vachellia pachyceras
GGACCATTCACTACATCTATTCTAGATGTCTAGTGAATAAAAGTAAGAATTATACTCATCTGGCTCATATGGACTATCATATTTTGGCATCAATAATGACAAAGGAAAAGAGAAACATTGGACAGCTTGTGTTCAATGAAATGTGGAGGTTTAGATTTTCAAATTTTAAGAGAATGACTGTACCTTATCCCTGCTAGTTTCTTACATTCTGGATGTTCATCAGATTTGGTACATAGTTGAAAAGGTTGAGAAACCTACCCTGTTTTCTGCTCAACACTTCCACAGGATGAATATTGATGTGATTCAAGTTCAATGTCTTCCTACAAAGAAAAGAAAGACCACATCTGCTACTTCCCGAGGACAGGATGAAACCCAGTCTGCTGTACCATCCCACACCACTTCTGCTCCTTCATTTGCTAATACTGCCATTCAGCATTACTTAGAGACTGAATTTAGGAGAATGAGTGAGGGCTTTGTGGACACCTTCAGAGCTAATACTGAAGCTTATCTCAGGAGTACTTTGTAGGCTGCAGGGGATTACTTCTTAGGGAAAACCTTGGATACAAGTAGTTACATCTTTGTTAGTGGATCTCATCAAGTTTAAGGATATTCTCTTACAAAAATTTGATGCATTACAGGGATCTATAACTATCTTGGATGGCAGAGTATCTGGGTTGGATAGCAGAGTATCATCCATTGAGCAGTTTATCTGAGACTCACAGGCTTCCACCTCAGCTCCACCTCCTCCATCTCACTCACCTGAGGATCCACCTACAGATGCTATCTGGCCATGATTGACTTTTCATCTTCCATCTTACATCTAGAGCCTCAGCCTATACCTGCACCTTCTCTAACTTCAGTGGCTCCCTCTGATCCTCAGCCCACTATTGATCCAAAACCTTCATCTGATCCTATTACCTCCTCTCCTTCTTCACCCCTTGTTTGATTGATGACAAAATGGGGGAGAAAGAAAATCAGATCAGATGCGTCTTTGAGTTTTATGTATTGACTTCTCATGCTCTTTTACTTTATGACTCACAACTTATGTTCTTTTCACTTTATGACATATCATTTACATATGCTTTGATTTTATTTCTGCATGTATGTTTATATCTTTGAAAATTTAAGCTCATAATTCCTCATCTTGATTTTAAGAAAGTGTTGTCATCATAAAAAAAGGGGAGAATGTTGATGCCTTATTTTGATGATAACAAAATGTTTTCAGGAATTATAAAGCTTAAATTGTTGATAATTTAGTATTCATATTACAACACTCGAGTTCTGTGATCAATTTTTATGAAAGTATTGATAATACTTGAGTACTGTGCTTTAACACTCGAGTATCAAGGTTTTTCATTAGTTAAAAATCAATACTTTCAGACAACACTTGAGTATTTGTTGAAAGTGTTAGTAATACTCGAGTTATGAACTTTAACACTCGAGTATTGTGAGTTAAAATGATTTTGAAATGCAACACTTTAAGTAAAAACTCAAGTATTAAGATAAAGTGTTGTCAACACTCGAGTTATGATATGCAACACTCGAGTATTTGAGTTAAAATTAGAATACTTTCGTAAGAAACTCAAGTATTGTGTTGAAGTATTGTCAACGCTTGAGTATTGTGTTGCAATACTCGAGTATCGGGTTTTGTTTTCAGAGGAATACTCAACACTTGAAGCAGAACACTTGAGTTCCAAATGAAAGTATTGTCAACACTCGAGTATTGAACCCTCAACACTCGAGTATTGAGTCAAAAATACTTGAACTTGAAGCATGACACTCGTGTGTGGAGAAAGTATTGCCAACACTCGAGTGTTAGTTTTCAACACTCGAGTATCGAGCAAAGTTTTCAAACTAGAGACAACACTTCAAGCACAACACTCGAGTATCTGATGAAAGTGTTGTCAGCACTCAAGTATTGATTTTACAACACTCGACTATCGAGCAATCTCTTCAAACCAAACACAACACTTTCACCTGAACACTTGAGTTTTAAATAGAAGTATTGCCAACACTCGAGTACTGAGTTACACACTCGAGTATCGAGATGATTTTCAAAACTACACGCAATACTTGAAGCTGAACACTTGAGTATTTAATGGAAGTGTTGTGAACACTCGAGTATTGACTTGTGAACACTTGAGTATCAAATCCTCTATCTCAAAAACATAACACTTACATTAGAACACTCGAGTATTATGGTTACAACACTTAAGTATTATAAGATTTCAACTATTTTCTCTTTCAAATTTCTATGAACACTCGAGTATTGCAGAAAGGGAACTCGAGGATTAATTTTCTGATAATCTATAGTTACTGACAGCTGTATCTACTTTATTTTGAATATTGTCTGTGCCCATAAATGCGTACAGCTTGCAAACAGTAAATGAAGAAAGAAGCACCGAATGCTCCATGACTCAAAGACTTCAACGTTCATCTATGACTTATGCCGCTGCCTGACCCCACAACATTTAATGACCATCATTACAAAAACAAAATAGTCAATGATGAAAGCAATGGCTATGCAACGAAGTCTAACGGGCATCTAAGGACTCTTCAACTATAAATAGAGAAGTATTGAAGACGAAAGATAAGAGAACGAAGAACAACGAACTACTACATTATTACTCATATTCTTTCTATTTTCTTCATACTACTCTGTGAGCTTCATTATTAGCTATCCACTCTTTGAGAGAGATTTCTGTGGCAAAAATATTTTTGTAAATCTGTGAGAAACTCAAGGTTGAGACCTTGAGATTGTTGGGCTGAGAGCTCATTGAAAAACAGAGAGTGAAGGTCTCTCTTTTCTTGCATATAGTGAGGGGGAGTGTGACTCCTAGTTTGTAAAGGCTTGTGGAGCCTGGTTGTTTGTTCTTAGTGGATTGAAAATCTTATAGGAGCTCTGAGGACTGAATGTAGGTCAGAGAGGACCGAACCAGGATAAATCTCCGTGTCCATTATTCTTCTGCACTCTTTGTCACTTCATTTAAATTTCTGTGATTTACATTTTAATTTTTAAAGTGACCAATTCACCCCCTCTTGGTCAAATCCTATTCTAACAGGTTCATTTATTTTTCCGTTCACTTGAGAGGTAACAAATTGGTTTAAAATTTTGCCAAAACAATAGGATTTCATAAAAACTTCAAGAATTCCCCATAAATCTCAGTTCTAAAGTAGTAAATGCGACCCTTTACCACTATGGTCATGTATCAATGCAAGATTTCGAACAGAAATTTTTGGTTTTAAGGCATTTTATCATTTCAAACCAAGCCAAAATGTTATCCCTTCCCCCACACATAATCAACACATTGTCCTCAATGTATAAAAAATGACCTAAAGCTCAAAACACACATAGGGTTTCTTTATTATATAACTAAACTAAACTACTACTACTTCTACTTCTACTGGAATGTCCTTCCCCACACTAATCTCAAAAAATCAGTTAAACATGTATAATCACCAATCTAATCATACTGAAAGTAAAAGAGAGTGAAAGGAGAAGAGACAACCTAGCCTCAAGGAGGCTTTGTTGATGAATCATGGTAGAGCTTAAGGAGGTGTCCATTGACTTGGAATTCCTTTCCGTTAAGCTCATCAAGCAATTCTACCACGCTAAATGAATGCACTTTAGTGACGGTGAAAGGCCCATACCATTTATTTCTTAGCTTGCCATTCTTGAGTTTGAATCGGGCCCGATACAGTAACACACGATCTCCCACTTTGAATTCTTTTCATGCAATCTTCTTGTCATGAAGCATCTTGGTCTTTTCCTTGTAGAGTCTAGAGCTCTTATATGCCTCGAGTCTCAAAAAATTCGACAGTGTATAGTATGTGTTAGGCTCCTTGAATCCACTATTTGTGCATTTGTCTTCCCAAGTGTTGAATCAACCTGTGATTGATCAATGGAAGTAACAACCTTGGGTGAAGTCATGTCTTTCATACCTGCATTAAAAGAAGTAGTCAGTTCATTCAAGAATTTCAAGGTATGAGGGGTAATCCTAAGTCTAGGAATCTAAGGATTAAAGGATGAAGTAGAAGGTAGCCCTTTAACCATATTGCTTTGAGGCTCAAAGTGAGTCTCATGTGAAGATGTCCTCTTATCGAGCGAATTATCCAAATCTCAGCTGCCAACCTCGAACTCAGCTTCCTCCATGAGCTAATGACCTGAAACATTAACAAGAGTACCTTCCTCACAAGCATCATCACTTAAACAAGAGATATTGGAGAATTGAATTCAAAAACATCATTAACAGTGAATAGAAAACCAGTAGGAGTAGAAAGCCAACAATCAATTGACAAAGTATCAGGATTAGACTCAACTTCCTACGGAATCAGAGAATCATCAAAGGAGAAAGTTTCAAATGATGCATCGCATGCACTCGAGGCAACATTCATGATCACAATTATTAGGCTCCTTACAACTAGCATTGGGTAAGATATCTCACTTGCTTGTCTCTCCTTTCTCAATGGTGGTTTTCTCCTTGGAGTCAACCTCACTCAGAAGTGGTTGTTGGTCCACTTTCGTTTGCTCTATATCTTTATTTTTTTTCTTTTCAAGGATAGATTTCTCTTTGAAGCTCTCAGAATCAACTTGATGCATAGGGCTCAAGGGTGGCCTTTCAGCTTCTATCTCTTCATCCACCTCATCAACATCCTTATCTGAGAATTGTAACTTCTCGCCACTTCTTAACTCAATGGAATTCAATGATCTATGATTCATAATGGTGTTCGAAGGAATGGATCCACCTATTTTTGCATTCATATCACTCAAATAATTGGAGAGTTGAGTGATATGAGAGTTGACATTATTGTGCTTCGTTTTCCATTGCTTCATTCGTTTCTCTAGTATTGAGAATCTTAAATCAGTAAATTCTCGATGCTCTTTCATGTCCATAGAGAATTGAGAGAATTACCCCATAAGATTCTTGAGCAATTGGTTGGTCTCATCTGTCATGGTCTCCTGAATTTGATAAGATGAAAATGAATCCTCTTGATTTCTCCAATCGAAAGTGGGATTGGGTCTTCTATTCTCATTATAAATGGTGGTGCGGGGGTCCTATCTTTATTATTGGTTAGGCATTCCATGATACATGGCATTAACCTCCTCATATCTAGAGAGACAATTGCCATATATATGTAATTCATTGCAAATGTACCTATTCCAAATTAATGCTTAATCATGTAATTTTAGTCCAAGAAACGTGTCAAAATCCCTCAATTATCTATGGAAAAGTGTATGAAAATATGGTTCAATCAAAAGCTCTCTACAAGTAGGGCTTCCATCCTCTGACGATACCTCCGATCTCGCTCAAGCTACTGAAGAACTGTGATCCTGAACTGCTGGAAATCTGCAACCAGGTCCTTGAGAGTAGCTAGGACTGGTAGTGCTCTATAGATGTCAGTGCCTGAGGTGCTGGGTGTTTTATTTATGCAGTCTACTGTGCATTCAGAAGCGTTATAGTTCAGGCGAATCAATAATTAAAGGCCATAATTTAGAACTTTTATTTAGATCATTGGGTTACTATTCATTTGATATTTCCATGTTTTTGGCCCAACTTTGAAAAATCATAGCTAATTCTAGAAATATCATGTAAGGTTGTTCTAAATTTCTTCTGAAAGCTCTTGTAGTCCTTTAAATGACAAAAATGTGATGTTGGCCATAAAGTATTCTATATAATACAATTTATTAATTTACTGAACTTCCCAAAAAAAAGAATAAATTTCCAAAGATAAAATGACCCAATCATTTATTTATGAGATATAATGAACTGCAAATAATTTTCCAAAGCCTCAATTTTCTCTAAAAAGGCTCTGGTCAAATTTTCCGGATGTTACAATTCTCCCCCTCTCAATAAAATTTCATCCTCGAAATTTATGTACCTTGTACAAATAACTCTGAATGTCTAGCTTTCATGTTCTCTTTTGTTTCCCAAGTAGCATTTTCGGGTGCCAACCCTTTCCAGACAACTTTGACCATCGGGATTTTTTTTCCAATGCTACTTTACTTTCTGGTCAATAATGAGATGGCCCTACTTCGTATGACAAATTGTCTTGTAATGCAATATTTTCATGTTCAATAACATGTGTTGGGCCTGGATTATATCTCTTTAGTTGGGAAACATGGAAGATATTATATATTAGACTCAAATTAAGGGCCAAGGCCAAACGATATGCTACTGGTCTAATCTTGTCTAATATCTAAAACAGCCTAATATACTTAGGACTGAGCTTCTTCACCTTTAAAGATCGTCCCACTCCTGTTGTTGGAGATACTAAGAGAAAAACATGATCTCTGACTTCAAAGTCCAAAGGTCATCTTCTTTGATCTGCATAGCTCTTTTGTCGACTTTGTGTTACTTGCAATTTCTTCTTTATCATTTCTACTTTAGCAGCAGTATGTTCTACTATCTCTGGATCGTAAATACTCCTTTCTTTGACCTCCATCCAACACAAAGGAGATTTGCATTTCCTTCCATATAAAGCTTCATAAGGTGCCATTTGTATACTAAAGCAATAGCTGTTATTATAGGCAAACTCAGCTAATGGTAAATACTCACTCTAGTTTCCCTTTAGTTCTAGCACAACGTTCTCTACATGTCTTCGAGCTTTTAAATTGTTCTCTTAGATTGTCCATCCGTTTAAGGATGACAAGCAATGCTAAAACTTAACCTTGTTTCGAGTGCCTCTTGCAAAGATTTCTAGAATTTTGAAGTAAAACGAGGATCTCAGTCTGAAATTATGTTCTTTGGTACCCCATTAACCTGACTATCTCCTTAATATACATTTCTGCTAATTTCTTTAGTAGGCAGTTCGTATGTGTTGGCAGAAAATGGGCAAACTTCGTTAATCTATCTACTATCACCCATATAGCATTATGATGCATTGCCTCTGGCAAACCCACTATGAAATCCATTGTGACATTGTCCCATTTCTACTCTGGAATTGAAGGATTGTGTAACATTCTTGGGGGCCTCTGATGTTCTATCTTTACTTTTTGGCAAGTGAGACATTTAGTCACATATCTATAATGTTTCGCTTCATTACAGGCCACTAAAATAATTGCTTCAGCTCACGATACATTTTTGTCATTCCAGGATGGATAGTGTATCTACTTCGATGAGCTTCATCTAGTATCGTCTACCTCAAAGCAGGCTTTGGAGGGATATAAAATCGATTCTTGAACTTCACTATTCCCTTAGGGGTTCTACTGAATTCTTTAGCTCCCCCTTGACTCATATGAGTCTCTATATCCTGCGTAAACTGATCCTCCTGCTGAGCTTCTTTAATCTCTATCTCTATATCACTTAGAATTTGAGTGGTTCCGAATCTATTAGTCTCTACATGCAATTAGTTCAACACTCCCTAATCACGAAGATTCTCTATCAACCTCTGCTCTTTCATCATCATCATAGCCACCTGCGCTATCTTCCTGCTTAGTGCATCGGCAACTACATTTGCTTTACCCAAGTGATATTTTATCTAGTAATCATCGTCTTTGAGCAACTCTATCCAGCGTCTCTATCTCAAGTTTGGCTCTTTCTGATCTTGTAAACACTTGATACTTTTATGATCATAGTATAGCTCGATGGTTGCTCCATATAAATAGTGCCTCCATATCTTTAGAGCGTAAACAATCGCTACTAGCTCCAAATCATGCGTGGGGTAATTTTCTTCATGCAGCTTCAATTGCCGAGAGGCATAAGCTACTACTCTCCCCTGTTGCATTAAAACACATCCTAGTCCATGCTTATTAGCATCACTATAAACCACATAGGTTTCTTTTGGATCAGGGATTATCAATAAAGGGGCTGAGGTTAGCTTTTTCTTTAATTCTTGAAAACTAGCCTCACATTTTTCATCAAAAGTTTGGTTCTTTCGTGTGAGCTTAGACAGCGGTAAGGCAATCCGAGAAAAGTTTTGAATAAAACGTATGTAATAACCTGCTAGGCCCAGAAAGCTTCTAACTTCGATTACCGTTCTACGTTATTCCATCTCAGTACTGCCTCTACTTTGGCGTGGTCTACTGCGACCCCTTCCTAAGAGATCACATGCCCTAGGAACTTTACTTCAGGTAACCAGAACTCACACTTACTAAACTTAGCGTATAAATGTTTTTCTTTCAAAACAGTCAATACGATTCTCAGATGTCTTTCATTCTCCTCTAAAGATTTAGAGTACACTATTATGTCATCAATGAAGACTACGATAAACTAGTCCAGGTATTACTGAAAGATGCGATTCATATAATCCATGAAAACTGCGGGGCATTTGTCAATTCAAACAGCATCACTAAAAACTAATAATGTCCGTATCTAATCCAGAAAGCTGTCTTGGAAATGTCCTCAGCTCTAACTTGGAGCTGGTGATAGCCTGATCTAAGATCAATCTGGGAAAACACTTTAGCACCACTCAGCCGATCTATAAAGTCATCGATTCGGGGAAGCATATACTTGTTCTTAACTGTCATTCTTGGTAAAGTAATTAATTTCTTCGGAGGCTTAGTAGGGTGAATATTCTTACTTCTACTCTTTCTTTCCTCTATTGATAAATGGAATGTGCTTGCTTGAATTAACAGCTGGGCTATCTAAAGAATAGTCAAGGGTACTTTCTCTTTATTAGTTAACCAACATGAGGTTTCTATATCTTAAACTCATCCTTGGTCATTATCTTCCTAATACTTACACTTGCTTTAATGGCTCGTCAGGTCTACTGTGACCTTGAGATCTAACTGTGATCTCAAATCTCTTTCTTGGTCTATCGTGATACTGAGAACAACTGTACTGTTCTCTCTAAGCCATCTTAGGTCTTCTGTAACCCCTCGGAATCTACTGCGATTCCCTTGTACAGCATTAGAATCTCTGGGAGCCCTAGACCACTAGATCGAGTTATAAAATAACTCATCTCCACTTCTTGGTAATGACAGATGATACCTTAAGACTAATCATAGATGCCAGCATTGCCCTCTTAGGGCTTGCTCATTACTCCTTATCACTCTAGAATCAACTCTTTACATCTCATACTTAACTTTTCTTTTTTCCTTAAGCCATCTTAATATTTCTGTCTTTGTACCTTTCTAACTTTATGTGCCTTTCACCATTTTGTATGGCCATCAAACTTAGTGCCACATTTATGCCATATTTGTCTTAGGGTTACTCAACTGTTAGGAGTCTCACCTCCTATATAAAACTTCAAATAACATAGGGAGAGATGTCATGTTGCTTCATCATTCCTTTTGATATCAACTTAACTATCTAAAAGCTTAGGTCACCACTTTATCTTTAAACTAAGGCATAAACTCACACCTCGACATGGCTTGCTTAACTCTTAGCCATCGCTCTTTGATGGGGGAGTCTCTTTAACTTTGAGCTGGTGGCTACCTATGCTTTTTCATAAAATTTATTATAGTTATCTCTCTCTACATCTCATCTGTTGATTGTGGTATATCGGCTATGAGCATATAACTCATCAACTATTGTTGTCATAACAATCATCTGACTATATAGCAATGGCACTTACTAAACTACAACAAGAGTACTTTGTAACTTCATTGTAGCATAAGAGACTTTTCTTCAAACACTCTTTAGTGACATGCTAGACTTAGGGAATATATGATCCCAATATTTCTCATGGCCACTATTTACTCTAAGCTCTCCTTAGAAGAAGGTCAATTCCACTTTGTGTTGTCTCTGTTGTATTATTATTATTTTTTTGGAGGACATGTTGCTTCTATCAGAGCAATGTCAACTTCAATGTCAAGTCTCATTTTTTCACTTTCGGAAGATATGATGCTTCTACTACTATAGCAACATCAATTTTACATGTTGAGTCTTGACTGCTTTCTTCTTGAGGACCTATTTCCCGTTCTCATGGGAGTTACCCATGGCCAAGATATTTCTCGTAATTGATCTAGCAATAAACTACTTCTAGATTGTAAGGAAAACTTTTATTACTTACCATAACTCTTCCACCATCCTGGAAATATTGAATCCTCATATATAGAATTCATATTTCTAAATTCAGGCCCGAGAACTCTATTCATGTACCTTATAGACATCATTAATACATTGATAGTAAACGTTAATGTATCTTGCTGTCATAGGGAACATATTCATTCAACTATACCATTCCACGGTATAGAATCATATTGAATATCTCTGTCTTGTTCCCTTTATTTTTTTTACTATTATTGTTTTTTTTAACTCAAGGAATTCACTATGACTGAATAACCTAAATCCTTTCTAACTTTTCATATCTTTAACCATTTTCATTCATGTGGTCATATATTTATCACAATGCCAATATCATAACACTCAACATACATAAGTCATACATACATCTCTGCTGAGTAAGTATTATAGCCAAGGCACTAGCTCATTATCAATTATCCATAGAGAAAACAATATGAAAGATAGGATAAGACTAAAAAAAATGTGACTTCATCTAGAGCAACGACCTCAACTCACAACTATAGTTGGACCATATATGTAAACCCAATCTTATCATAGCCTGGGCCTTGCCTAAACCAAGCTCTGATACCAAAACTGTAACACACTTTATTTATATTGTCTACTGTGCATTCAGAAGCGTTATGGTTCACGCGAATCAATAATTAAAGGCCATAATTTATAACTTTTATTTAGATCATTGTGTTACTATTCATTTGATATTTCCATGTTTTCGGCAAAACTTTGAAAAATCATAGCTAATTCTAGAAATATCGTATAAGGTTGTTCTAAATTTCTTCTGAAAGCTCTTGTAGTCCTTTAAATGATAAAAATGTGATCTTGGCCATAAAGTATTCCGTCTAATACAATTTATTAATTTACTAAACTCACTTTGTTTTACTAACAAGTTTTGTTACTCAAATTTAAAAATTCGTAACTTGATCTATACAGCTTCAATTAAATGGATTTAGGACTTGATGGGAAGCTCCATATGTCCACTTCGTCCATGAAAATTATCATCAATAATAGAGATCATCTACTCTACTTTAATTTATAAAATATCGATCATACTTAGAAAGCTGCTCAATCTGTATAGCCTCGACATGCATCTTAAAATCATACTTTCAAAGCCATACTTTGGCATACAATCACTTATCATTCTTCAATATGTATCACATACACACGCTAAGGCCTCATATTGAATTTACACAACTTATAAGAATTGTTATACCTTTAATAACTTGTAGCAAAATAATGCTATAAAAGCTTATCTCTCTTGCTCTCCTTACCCTTTGCCTCTTGCATTCACTTTTATCTTGGAAGCTTGTAACCTAGCATGGTTAGTTATTGGTGGGTGAGATTCAAAGAATCCCAGTAGCAAACAATTACCATTCAAACAATCAAGATATACTTCCATGATTTACTTATTATCAAGTGGCATTGCCAAAGCTTATACATAACCAAGAACATGCACATAAAATATAGAATTGTCATCCATGGCCATGAAGCAATTCAAAGAGTCATTCAACATGTTCAAGATAAAATAATAGTTCAACTCATGGCAAGGTAGGAAGCATAACAAAATAAAATACAACTTAAATGCAAGAATGGCTAAAGTTGCTACCGTTAAACTTTATTAGCTTTCTCTTGCTTTTCTTTTCTTTCCATATACTAGAAGCTTCATTAGCCAAGTTTCCATTTTCACTTCTAATCTTTGAGGTTAGCTGGCGAAACCACCAACTTGTCTTCCTTGATATCCCAAGGCCCTAAATACATTAATACAATCTTCATTTTACTCATTAGAGACATGAAAACAACATAACCAACACTTCTCGTTCACAAATTTATTTCCTTTAGCCTTAATCTTAACTTATCTATCCTTATTTTTTAGGAACTTTGGAAATTCATAACTTAACCTAGGAGAATCCAATTAAAATGGTTCAAGCCTCTAGGTAGAGCTCTTTCAATTCTATTTCAATGAAAATGAATAACCAACCATCAAGTGAAGTGCATGAGTCCAGAATCTGAAAGAAAATGTCCTTTGTCCATTTGTCAAACCTGGAAGTCCTAGTTTTCTACCTCAATTTTGGAAAAATCATAACTTAGTCTAAAAAATCCCAAATTGAGTGATTCAAAGCTCCATTGGAATCTATTTTCATCCTCCACACATGAAAAATAGTCCTAGCACCAGGTCTCAAACGTTGCTGCACAAAAACAGCATAAGAAACTGCTAATGTTCAGCTGGAAAACATCATTTTTCCAGTTTTCTGAGCTAACATTTAAAAATTCATAACTTTTAGCATACTTATCCAATCAATGTGTTCTAGTACTTATTTCAAAGCTCAATATGTGTACTAAGTTCTCATAAAAGTTCGTGGACAGAAGAGATCATTTTCCCTGGTTAATGTTGACCAAAAAATCACTATTCCAGTTAAAACATTCCAGTTTTCCAGCAACAGAGTCTAAACTTGAAAAAATCATAACTTTCAGTGTATACATCCAAATAATACCCTTTTTGGAAATTTCAAAGATCAAGATGTGTAATAAATGCTTCTAAAATTTCATGAGCATTTGTGATCATTTGCCCTAGTTTAGACCCCCACGAATTTCGGTGCTCAGTTCTGAAAATTTTCCTGACAGCACACATTCCTTGCTTCCAGAATTTCCAGCTCGGTTTGCAACGTTTAAACCATCATTTTCACTACTCAAACTACATATTAGACCCCTACCACTATTACTTATCTTCTAGACATCATGTTAAGTGTCTAAGCATGAAATTTCAGATTTGTAAACATTCTTCCTCACTGAACCGACGGCAAAATCATCAGAACAGGGACACTTGCTTCAAAATCATTATAGATTCTTTGAGCATGGCTAAAGCATCAAAAACGAATTGAGGAATGCATACATATATACACAATGTTTCCATATTGAAAACTAACCATGATTTGCAGCTGAATAGATTCACAATTCACCATGATCGTAAGCTTTATTCTATCATAGACTACCGGTTTGAACTTTCAATCTGTCGCTTAATCATTTCTGACCTGAAGTACCT
>JANTPZ010138934.1:0-10138 GCA_025593235.1 Vachellia pachyceras
TCTTGGAGCTCTGCGTAATCGAAGTTCCTCCATGAAGGCTTTGTAGGTATAACTCCCATATTGATTCCTTCTTCGGCACTTCGAAGCCGTTCCATTCTTCTCTTCCTCAAGCTTTTCTTCGACATCTGGTAGCTCGCTGCGAGCAATGAAATCGCCGATATTCTCTGCGCTGACTTCTTCTTGAATGATTCTAACATCGCCTTCCATGGCTGTCCCAACCCTTCCCTCACGTTCACTCTCTCCACCTCCGACGACTTCTCCGGCGAGCTCGAGCTGAAGCCGCTGCTTCCGCTGTGATCAGAATCTATGCCCGAAACAGGGATTTCCAGTACCCCTCTTGGCGAAGCCTGATCGTCGTCGTCGCCGGCTGAAAACTCTTTTCCGTGTTTCTCAACCGATGATTCCATTTCTGGGTTCTAATTACTTTGTCTTCTTTTATACCTTTCTCTGTATAATAACCGTGAAATTCACATTTCAATACACACACATGCTCTTCCTCCTTCCGTAGATGCAGGGCACAAAGAGATGCCTACAAAAGTTGAAAACTTTATATCTTATTTGCTTGAGATACAAACCCAAGAAAATTCATCCAAAAGAGAAGAGCGAGAATCAATTTAATGTTGAAGTTTGCGAACGAAAGAAAAATGAATTTGTTTTGTTCCTCTTCTTCTTCTTCTTCTTGGGTTTGCGCTCTGTTATGAAAACAGAAAACGATAACTTGTACGTAAAAGAAGCTAGCTTACCTTAAACAGGGTGCTATCCTCATGGAGGGTTTATTCAAAGATTCCAAAGCTCAACCAGCTCGCTCGTGCTCAAAGAAATGAAACTATATTCTAAAATAAGGATAAGAAGCATGGAAGTTGAAGTTTAGAGTTAATTGACATGTGTGTGATGAGGAGGATGGATGAGAGAGAAAGAGATGGATGAAATGGGTAAACGGAAAACAAAACAGAGAAGAGGGGAGAAGAAGAAAGCTTCAGGATTGGTTATCCTAAGAAGTAGAGTAAGCGAAAACCAGGTTGGGGATGATTGGAATAAGTGCTATATTTATACTCTCAGCTTCTCTCTCTGTTTTCTCTTTTTATTATTATTATTATTATTATTTTTTTTTTTTTTCTTCTAACTTTGGGATTTGGAGAAATGTTGCCTTGCCTGAGACCCAAAGGAAAAGACTCAGAGAGTGGAAAATGAAAGTGTGGCCGCTGAATGCTGACGCAATCTCATGCTTGGGATATTTGATCGTCAATTTTGGCGCAACTAACGCACAATGGCTCATGAGTCATGCGAGGCCGTATATACGGCAACCCCACTCGCTCCCTTCCTTTTTTTTTTTTTTTTTTGTTTATTTTCTCAAGGAAAAAAAAGAAAAAATGGGTGAAAAGTGAACAATTCCTAATAATTTTATTATTGAGAAAGACATAAAAGAGGGTACTGATAGGTGATAGTGCGTCCGTTTGAGAAAGCGGTAGAAAATTACCTTTTCATAAATTGAGGTAAATATGTGGAGAGATTATCTCGTTTTACGGAAATACACTGTTAAAACATATGTTTGACTTTTGAAAATATTGTTTCAAACAAGCCAGTATGTATTAAATATGCAGAATATCGGTATTTTTTATGTATTAAATATATCAAGTTTTTTTGTTAATAAGATTTTCAAATATGGATTTTCAATAATTTTTCTAAAGAATGCAAAATGGAAAAATATCCTCAAACTATGCAACTATCTACAGAAGACTCTAAAGTGACCTAATTATTTGAAAAAAAAATATGTTCAAATCTTTGTTGGGATATAGGTGTTGATGTTTAAAATGCGAAAGATGATTTGCTTTCTATCCATGTACTTAACATAAACACTCATACAATAGTAAGTATCTTCAAATCGTACGGTGCATTTAAAATGCGAAATATGAAGAAACGTTATAGCAACAGTTTAACAGGTAATAATATTAACTTAACAACAGTTTAGAAAGTTTAAAGTCTCTTTAATTCCATCACTTACCGAATTCTAAGCTTCAGCTTATTAGAAAGTTTTTGACAAGGATATATAAGACACGACCAGAGACATCCAACAATTTGTTCATTGAAGCTAAGGGGAAGATTAGTGCACAGCTGAAGAAGAAAGTGTGAAAAATGAAGCTGGAGGAAAGAGAGTTGCCCAGTAGTTGGAGATGGAGGAGGGAGAGATTTGGCCATGGACGATGAATGGAGGAGGGTTGACATTTGGTAGGTGGAGTCCATAAGTAAAAAGTTAGCAAACGTTTGGCGTCAATGGTATTTTTTTTGGCCATTAAATTAATGACAATGGCATTTTAGCGTCATTTTTTGATGATTGAGGGCAACTTTATACCTATTTTTTGTTTATGGTTTTAACGACTCTTTTTTTTTTTCAAAATATAAAGTGTATTTTTGAACTTTACCCTTATATATACATATATGTATGTATCAAATTTTTTCAATCATACATTATCATGTGTCTTATTTTATATTATAAATTTATAATTAAATGATAGTATTTCAAAAGTAGAAAAACCTTACCCCTTGTTTGGCAGCATTGAACTGAACCCATGGAAATGGAGTTGGGGTAACGAGCTGTTTGGTAATTTTGAACTCAATTCTATAGAACCCCTAATTCTACCAAAATGTTGGAACTGGGTTCATCATCAGCCTCTTGGAATTGGATAGGTTCCATGGAACTCATCTTTTTTAGACTATTATACCCCTGACAATTTAACAGATTGTCATTTTTGTGCCCTTCCATCTTCGACTCCGGCGACCTCATACCCCTCCTAATACAACTCCGACGACTTCTCCCCCACCTCATACGACTCCAACGACCTCATGCCCCTCCAAGTGCGACTCTGGCGACCTCCCATCTTCTTCTTTACCAGTGGACAAATGCTTGTAGGTGCCGAGATCACCCCCAAGCACCATTGCGACAGTGGCAAGGAATCTGAGAGCGCCAAAGGCTTAAATGCTCCATCGAATGCACAAATGCTCTGTCGAAGGCTTCAGATCTAAGAGCATCGGTGTCTCCGACTCCGTCAAAGGCTTCAGATCTAAGAGAGCGTTGATGTCTCTGGCTCCATCCTTCTTCTTTGCTTCTCAATAACAACGCTGGTAGATGCCGATGAACATGGAAGGCAATGGTGGATGATAGACGGTGGTGAAGGCGATGGTGGATGACAGACGTCGGTGATGACAGAGACTTTTTTGTTGTTGTAGATGTTATATTAGTCTTTTTATATTATAAATATAAATATTAAATTAAAACAACGTCTCACTTCTTTTAAAATACTAAACATAATTTTAATCTCACTTCCACTTTCAATTCCATGAAAATCAGTTTCAGGTGAGGCATTATATAATTAACTTGACACAGGTATTTTCGTTTTTCAAATTTTAAGAACTTTAATAATGAGCACATGCAACCATAAAAACTGAATCGTATCATGACAAAAAAAAAATGCGCACTTGTTTTTAGTCCCAAGAAAAGCATATAATAAAGAGATCTCCTTGAACAACAAATGAAGAAAATGAACTTTTTGGCCAAACAAAACAACAAATTAATAGTATTTATTGAGTTTGTGTTTCATGGAAAAGAGAGAAAACGACGAGTCCTGTTCGACATTATACCTATATATATATATATATATATATATATGTTTGTGTGTTAATTATGCGGTGGAGCAGACCACCAAGAGTTAGCTTGGTCAGTTCAATGGCCCTTGTCTGCATTATGCATCCACGGGGACCTCCATGTGTTTCATTTATTTTTGCTTTAATATTTCATCCAGATTTTGATATTATTTTATAATAGTAAAAAATGAGATTAAAGAACAAGATTCATGGACTTTGGAGCTATGGAATATCCAATTCTTGAATCAAAGCCAGCATCACATATATAGGCTGCGTTTGGTTTTCCGTTGGGAATGCCGTTTTGGCTCCCAAAATCCATTCTCACGCAAGCCGAGACAAAATTCCTCTAACATAAAGTACCTCGGAATCTGTGTCCGTTTTCCCAACGGATTTCCAAACGAAGCCATATATATATATATTTAATAACTCACTGTAGCTAGTGACCACTGACCAAGAGAGACTAATAAATTGAAGGGGTTTCATCGTCGTGCTTAAACAATGAGGGCAAACACATGGTTAAGTGGGTGAACTAAACCTGTTGATGATGTTGTTGATTCTTTAGCCATTCACAGTGTATGTATATATATATATATATATATGTGATTTTGTGTACTTAATCTAAAATCTCTCACCAACCTCACCGAGTCACTTACAGTTAGAAAAGGGTGATCTGCTGAATTCTAATTACTCCATTGAAGTACAAAGCTACCCAATGAGAAGCATATATGGACCTACCCTATCTTACAAGCAGTTTAGAAAATGACCCAACAAAGATTAATTATATATAGTATCATATATAATTAACTCCGATTAAGGCAATCTTATAAATTTATTTATTAATTGTAGATTCCGAATTCGGTGGTGAAAATTTCAAGGTGGGGCACCAACTTAATGCATAGTTAATAGATTGAGAAGGCGAGAAACTACATATAGAACATATATATATATATATATCTCATCTTAATATTCTTTAAATAAGGGGTAGTACCAATGTGGGTTAGTTCATCAATTTCTCAAAAGTCATATAATGGATTTGTTTGGCCTCCACCATATACGACTACGTATATACTTCTCCAGTGAGCTTATCATCCACTAACCACGATTCTTATCAGAGCATGTAACCAAGAATTAATGCATGCTTCATTTTTTGTTTTTTATTTGTGAAGCTTACTTATGTAAATACCTCAAGGAACATGTCCATGTGGATGTACACTGTCATATGACCTACATTCTTCTTCTTTGCAGTGTTTTAAACTTACTTGTCAGACTAACAATGAGGTTAGATTTCGCAGAAGAAATTAGTCTTTCACAAAGTGAAATCCGATGTTTGAATCCCCACTAAGAGATATATACATGTTTAGCGGTTGGTCGGATATTTATGTGTAGCCAAAAAAAATTAGGTGTCAAACTAAAGATATTTTATCTCACACAAGCACAAACACTAAAATGAAAATGTATGAAATAGAAAATTGGTAGTAATTGAATGAACTAAGTAGAATAATCCGTGGTTTATTGTCACACAAGTAAAAGAATCTCTTACACCGATGGTATATGGACTCTTCCATTTATGTGCCTAAAATTGTATATGAACTCTTCAGGACCCCTAAATCCAATTACTTTCTTGGGCTAAGCCCAGAAGGAAAGAATTACACATGCTGAGTGAAGAAATTAGAAAAGTCTAATGCACAAAAAAAAAATTAGAAAATTCTGCTGTTTTCATGAAACGAAGAAAAACATGAATACAGCAGAATTTTCTAATTGACAGAAACCGCTTCTTGCTGTTCATCAAACCGTACCATATACATCTCCATGAGCTCATCTCTTATAGATTGTGGTTATGCTTCCAAAGCTCACATACATGACCTAATTTGGTGGCTGAGCGTCGAGCCAGTTCATGCAACTTCTATATATCCACTTCCCAGAGACTGTTGGTGATGGAATTAGGAGGTAGCTCCATCGACGCCGCCGCCCGTTTTGGAGGCCTTTCTATGGTTAAGGTGTGCATGTAGAGGGGAGTGAAGTGGCATGTGAGAGAGGACAGGCCCTTCCAAGTCTTCAAATGTTTTCACTATCAGAGCTTGTGCTCGGAGCGATTGCTAGGTCTCAAACAACACAGGTTCTAAAGAAATCTGGCCGTTATGCATTCGTCGGAAGAAACATGGCAGATCCCGACACTAACCGGATTTTCCATTACTGAGATCTTGGTTATTATGCAATCCAAGTCTTCTTCTTGTACTGGAAATGCCTGTGATGGGCTCGGGAAGGGAAAGGAGACCACCCATTTGGTCCACAGATTATGTGTGCAATTTGGCGCAGACCAATAGTGATACACCCAGAGGGAAAAGGTCCTATTTAGAATTATATGAATTATTCTCAAATCTCTTCTTCTCATATGAGTTTACTGCGCAATATTGACTCTATTGCTGAACCTTAGGCATGGAAATAGGCTAGGCCAGATCAGGCTTTGATTAAACAGGCCTAAGCCTGTAAAGTAGATTTTGAGCCTGAATTTGAGCTTGAGCCTGAATGTAGGTTTTTTTTAGGCTTAAACCAGAGCCTTCGAAAGGCTTGAAGCCTTTTTAGAGGTCTACATATAATGTAGGCCTCTAAAAAGGCCTCAAAGTAGACTTTAAGCCTATTATTTTACACCTTTAAAAAGGCCTCAAAGTAGGCTTTAAGCCTGTTATACTTATTGTATGTAAGTTTTTAATATAAAAATGAGTATTAAAAAAATGTAAAAAGTATTTTTGGCTTTATATAAAAAATTATATTTATTTATAAACAAGCCAGTCTGAAGGCTTACAGGCCAGGCTTTAAAAAAATAGGCCTAGCCTATTTATATAATTATGCCTTTAAATAGGCCTTAGCTTAGCCTTTTTAATAAACGGGCCAAGCCAAGGTAGATCCTAAACAGGCCAGGCTGTAAGCCACCTGATAGGGGCCTGGCCTATTCCAACCCTTAGTGAACCTAGAACTTACTTTGAAGCTGCAAGAGGTAAGGAATTGGTTAATGCAATGAATTTAGAGATAGAGGCTATGGAAAAGAACTGCACATGGACCATAGTCCCTCTTCCAAAAGGGAAGAAGCCCATAGGATGTAAATGGATTTATAAAATTAAATATAAAACAAATAATTAAATATAAAACAAATGGAGAGATAGAGAAGTATAAAGCTACGTTAGTGGCTAAAGCCTAAGGGCCCGTTTGATATAATGGAATTGAGTATATGGAAATGGAAATGGAGCCCAATTCTATCATACATGTATGTTTGGTTGGATGGAAATGGAATCCAATTTCATTTCCATATCCACCAAAACTCACCTTTTTCAATTCCATCTAAAAAGCTGAGATTTACAATTCCATCTCCACGTTTCCAGTTTTGCCTAGCAACCAGCGACCATGACGGCACCTCCGACCACGACCAGTGACCACGACCAGCTACCATGACAGCACCTCCGACCACGACCAGTGACCATGACGACCTCTAGTGATGGCTTTGTCATCAGCGTCATCGTCATCGTCATCGACATAATCAGAGCTTCTTTCTCCGGTCAGCTTCTTTCACCGTCATCGTCATCAGCGTCATCATCTTCATCTTCGGCGTCATCACTTATCACTTTCTACCTCGCCGTCTTCATCTTCGATGGCATCATCATTCAACGTCTCTGTGATGTATTAGGCGACCAAGCTCATTCGACTCCTCTGTAATGGCATCATCTTCGTCTTCATTTTCCTCCCGACGGCGACCAAGCTCATTTCCATGAGGCTGAAGGTGGAAGCTCCTTCGTCTTCGTTTTTTCGGTTGCTCTGTTTTCGTTTTTTTGGCTCCCGATGGCGACACAAAAGATGAAGCTTGGGTTGAAAAAAAGATTTTTTAAGTTAGAAGGGCTTTTAGGTCTTTTCATCCAAAAGTCATACCTCATTTCCATGACATACCAAACACACTTTTAAACCTCATTTCCATTTCCATTTCCACGTCCATTTCCATATCCATTTCCATATCCATATCCATTGAAATGAATTCTGCGTACCAAACGAGGCATAAAAGATACACCCAAAGGGAAGGCATTGACTATCATGAGACATTTTCACCTTTGGTAAAAATTATTACTATTAGAATTATACTCAAATTGACTGTTATGAATGAATGGAATCTATACCATATGGATGTACACAATGGTGTTCTGCAGGGTGACCTAAAGGAGGAAGTTTACATGACCATACTCCAAAGGTTTGAGGGTAAGAGGGAGAACATAGTATGTAGACTGGATAAATCATTGTATGCGCTTAAAAAAGCCTCAAGATAGTGGAATTTCCAAATGCCCCAAGCTTTAATGCAAGAAGGATTCAAGCAAAGTAAGTATGATTAGTCACTTTTCACTGGAACATATCATGATGTTGTGGTATATGTACTGGATTTTGTGGATGATCTACTTATTACGAGGAGTTCAGAGCATAGAATAAAGGAAGTTAAAGAATTTCTTCACAGTAATTTTAAGATTAAAGATCTTGGAATATCAAAATATTTCCTTAATTAGTATAGAAATGACCAGATCTAATAAAGGAATTCTTGTATCTCAACAAAAATATGTAATAGATTTACTAGCAGACACAGGAATGAGTGGATGTAAGTCACTTGATTTACCGATGACATAAGGACTAAGAGTATTAGGTTATAAGGAAGTTAAGCATAAAAAGGAGGATCTGTTCAAAAACCAGAAAGGTACAGGGCTCAGGGGTTAGTGGGACGACTTATATACTTAACAATGACTTGCCCTTATATATATTTTCTTACGCTGGCTGAGTCAATTCACGCACAATTCCATGAAGATTTACATGGCACCCTCAATGTGGTTCGTTATTGATAAATCATTATTTTAAAGGGGTTAATTGCACCCAATATGAACATCAAAGAGATTTATTTGAGCATAAATGTAAGAAATTAGAGATTAATGGTGCTAATGAAAGATTAAAGGAATTGGTGTTAATTTTGAGTTATTTTATCATTCCTTGTCTCCAAATGTTTATCACTTGAAGTACCTGAGATTATATCATATTTCAGCTTAATATGCAGGACACATGAATCAGCTGGAGGAGAAAAAGGAATATAAAAATGCTGAAACCAAAAGTGAACAGTGGCACCCAAAGAAAGAGGAAACGGGAAATTGATTCAGTTAGAAACTAACTGAATATCCAGCTGGCAGCAACAAACTCTCACCTGGTTAGAAACGAAAGGGAAAAACAGAAAAGGGGATCCATCCTTTTATCCGGGGGAACAGCCCTTTACCCGGGAGATCATCTCCTCCTGGCGACACCAAAACAAAAATTGCAGAGATTTTTCTGCAGCTGGATCCCATCTGTTCAGTGCCGTTCAGCACACGTATGGTTCTATCACTGGAGAGGCGATCGTTTCTCCCTTTCAGTTCTTCCTCACGCCAACTTTGCCGCAGAGATCTCTGTAAACTCCAGCTCCCATCGACCACACAGCCACCATTTTCCTCCAACAGATCCAGACCTTGACTACCTCAGACTCGGCAACCTCCACGCTCTCTTCCTCACGCATGGTTAGACGAGACCAAGAGAAGTACCAGAGATCACGTAGCCGTTGACGCCGAGCTCGGAGGAGACACCTCATCTCCATTCTCTCTAAACCACGCATACCGACGACGCGAGCTGCAGCTGAGCTGTCACCTTCGACCTTCCTCAGCACAAGCATCTACACAGACCACGACAACACCACTGATGGCGTGAACCAGAGTGATGCTTGGAGTTTATTTCATCTTCATTATTGCTGCATCTTGCACCATGGCCAGCTGAGCATCTTTCTTTCCAGGAATCACGGTGGAGTCTGAGCCTCACTCGATACAGGGAAGTCCATTAAGCTTTGCCATCTTTGTAAATTTCAATAGTCTGTAACAGGACACCAGAAGTATTTGAGGCTGCAACTTAGATCTTATCTCTTTTAAATGATAGCTAGAACTTTGTGGCTGAGTCTATTACTGATAGTTCAGAGATTGTTTTCTTGACTGTGACTAGCTCCACTCAGTCTTCATGTTGATTAACTGTTAGGCCTGAGTGTTGTGAACAAATCGTGAGTGGTATTGATTAATATCGCTTTTGGAAAGGGCTGAGCATTATCTTTGTCGAATCTGTCACAATTGATCTAGCTGTTATGCTAAGGAGTGTAAGGAGAAAATGTGTATCAGTGGAAGGACAGTGAGGGCGAGGTCATGATTCCTGGGAAGCATACCGATTCACTTGCATAGTTTAGTTTACTACTTTTCAATTTGATTTACAGGAAAAGAAAAATAAAGAATAGATAGAGATTGCTGCTAATTCAGAATAGATAAACCAAATCAGTTTCATCCTTTAAGTTGTTGAATTTAAATTGCTAGCTAATCACTTAGAGACACCAAAGCTCCTTTGAGATCGACCTTAGGATTGTGCCACTAGCTACATAATTCTAAGTATTAAATTTGGTTTAAAACGACATAGATCA
>JANTPZ010138936.1:0-19923 GCA_025593235.1 Vachellia pachyceras
AAGAACAAAGCTAAGGAGAAAGTAAAGCCTAAAGGTAGCAAAGATTTCTAACTTATCTAAAATAATTGTGAAATGCTCTAGATGTTGTGCATGACTTGTTTATGATTATGACATTGTTGAATGTGTTTATGAGTAACATTATGCTATGGCCATATCATTGAATATGTGCTTGGTACACAATTTGACATTGTTAAAGCATGTCATGCCAATTTTTCATGTATGTTAGTAAGCTTTGCTATTGAGATTTCCAAAATCTCACCCTCCCCCACTAACCATTTCTAGGTACAAGTTCATCAAAAGGAAAAGATAAAATGTATGAAGCTTGAAGCATGGAATTTGATGAGATTTTGTTAATGAAACTATGTTGTAATATCATGCTATTTTGGGAGTTTATGTATGACATGAAATATGTAATGTAAACATATGCATGTATGTTGGTATATGCTAGTTAAGGAACCCCAATTTCATGATTAAACATGGTTAAGAAAGGATTAGAAGTTAGGGTTTCAAGTGGTAAAGTTTGGAATTGAAAAACTTGATGAAATGTTGAAGTTAACCAAACCCCTAACTTTGGACTAATGGGAAACAGAGCATATGAACTCCAAATGGGATGCAATTTTACAGAAAAATAATTCATATTGCAAGCTTTAAAACAAACCAAAGAACACTAAATTTGGAGTTTTTTACAGAATGTTATTAAGTTCCAAAGTTAGAAGAAAATCACTGAAAAACCTGGGAAAATAGAAAATGACCAAATGAACAGTACTTTTTCACGAATTAAACTGTGTCATTTGGGCAAGTAAATGACTCAATGAGTATTTTTCCCTTATAAAGGAACTTACAAGCTTCAAATACAAAATGGGAAGCACTCAATTTCGATTTTTCTACAGTTAGTTATGAATTTTCAAACTTGATCCAAAATGCAGTGAATAGTAACTTTAAAAAATTTGAATGTTCTAAAATTGAAACTTTTGGACTTTCTAATCACTTTGAGGCTTCCCATTGATTCTAAATCAATATATAATGAAGCTAAATGTTAAGTTAAGGAGCGTCACATTTGTTTGGTATCAGAACAAAGGTTCGGGAATTTGTTTGAATAATTGTGCCTGGTTAGTTGATAAATGTTGCACTTTTATTCAATATACTTATGAGATGGATGTCATTAGCTTGATATTATGTTATGCTTTGGTTATATCTTGTGGATACATGTTAAATAGCTATGCCTTATGTTCAATGTTATATGAATGAATGTGGTTAGCTAGTTATGATGAAGAAAAGCGAAGAGGTTAATCAGCCCGAACATTACGAAAGTGTTAGTTTTCATTCGGAACCCTCGGTGAATCAAGAGGATCTTGAAGAAGAAGAAGAAGATCCTGAAATAGAGATTTATTTTGATTCAGAAGGTAACCAAGAGAAACCAATACCAGCAAAACCAGTTGCAATGTATAATCCGCAAAAAGATGAATTCAAGCCTGTTGTACTAGGCAAGAGACCTGCAAAGAAAAGGCTGCAACCCGATGAATGGATAAGGCAACTGTTAGAAGAACCATTCATGAGGAAATTTGAAAAAGTAAAGGTTCTGGAAGAGGGACAAGATAAGAAGAAGGAACCTTCAGAATCGGGTTCAAATATAGTTGCATCATCCCATAACTCCAGTGACGACCCTGTATTCGATAAGATGCTAGCTCTACGATATGCTCTGGACGACATAACCCGAAGACTCCTTGAGCATACAGCTCTACATGGACGAGGGTTCATGTTAGCGTGGATCCGGAGAGTTCAAGAAGTGTACGAGCTGGATGAAATTGCATTGGACACAACCTGTGATTCCGACTGGACATGGGCTACATTAGCAACTATTCCTCATTTTGGGATGCGTATGCGAGCTTACGCAGAAATTGTGAAGGGTCCTCTTCCTTGTTTCTATGAATGTTTAGAGAAACTGAAAGCAATAGCATATGATATGTTTCTTGATGATTAGATAGCAGTGTTTTTACATATTTATGAAACTTTTTGTATAAGTGCTGAGAATGCTCTAGTACTGAAACTACTTTAGTACTATGTAGTTGATATGTACATAGAAGCATATAGTGATATATGAATACGATGTTTGATAGTACTTGACGAGCATAAAACATAATTGTTATATTGATATGGTTGTTCATTATTTTTAAATCAAAGGGAATTAAAAATATCAAAATGGTGAGAACCCGCAGAACTGGGAATAGAAATGAGCAACAGGGTCAGCAAGGAGACCCAATGCTTGAAATTCTGAGACAATTAAATGAGCAACAACAATTTATGGAAGAGTTAAGGATAACTCAGGCTCGTCAGGAACAAGAGAGAATTAGACAAGAGCAAGAGAGAGTAGCTGACAGAGAAGCTACTATTCAGGAAGCGGTAGCAGCAGCCTTAGCTGCTCAGAATCAAAATGCTTAACCTCCTCCTCAGCCAGAACCTCAGCCTCCTCCGCAGCAGGAGCCTAAACCAATTCCTGAGCCTCCTCTAATTAGAATGGTGAGGCCAGAAGATAAAGAAGATGTTCAACAGTGGGTGAGCAAATTTTGCAAACATAATCCACCTACGTTTGAAGGATCTCTGAATGTTCAAGCTGCAGAAAGCTGGATAATGCGACTTGAGAAGATCTTCAAAGTGATGAATTGCCCGTCTGAGATAAAGGCACAGTTGGCTATTTATAAGCTAGAATAGGAAGCAAATAGATGGTGGAGCAATACGGAACTTATCCTGCAGTCAAGGGATACTTTCGTTACTTGGGAGATTTTTCTGAATCAATTCAACCTGAAATACTTCCCTAAATCAATTCAAGATGAGAAAGAAGCTGAGTTTCTCATCCTAAGGCAAGGGGATAGAGAATCATTTGATGATTATCTTGCAAGATACTTGCAGATGTCCCGATATTCCACTTATCTTCAAAAAACCCACGATGAGGAATGGAATACGGAAAGGATGCTTCGAGGACTGAAGCCAACACTTATAAAGGAACTTATAAGCTTCAAATAGAAATTGGAAACACTCGATTTCGATGTTTCTAGAATTATTTATGAATTTTCAAAGTTGGTCCAAAAAGCTGTGAATAGTAACTTTCAAAACTTGAAAGTTTTCATTTTGATTCTTTTGGACTTTGTAAGCTATTTGAGGCTTCACTTTGGTTCCAAATCAATATAAAAAGGATGTTAAGAAGGTTAATAAGGTGTGTTACACCTATCATTGACCCTCAGCCCACTTCTGACCCTGCTCCTTCTCCTCCTCCTCACTCACCCCCTGTTTGATTGATGCCAAAAAGGGGGAGAAAGAAAATTAGATGTGCCTCATATTTTGTTTCTTACTTTGTATGTGCTTTATGAATTATAACTCTTGAATATTTATCATGAATACTTATGACTTATGATTTATGAATGATATTTTGATTTCATATCTCTATGGTTTCTTTGCTTTCATGTTTTGAGTTTTTGAAAATTTAAGCTCATAATTCCTCATCCTGATTTTAAAAGTTTTTGTCATCATCAAAAAGGGGGAGAATGTTAATGCCATATTTTGATGATAACAAAATGATTTCAGGAATTATGAAGCTTGAATTGTTATTGATTAAGTGTTTACAATGGAACACTCGAGTTTTGTGTTTCAGTAATCAAGTTTGTATGAAAGTATTAAGAATACTCGAGTATTGTAGTTTGAAACTCGAGTATTGAACCTTTTTCATGTGTTAAAAATCAATACTTTCAGAAAACACTCGAGTTATTGTTGAAAGTGTTGATAACACTCGAGTAATGAATGATGATACTTGAGTACTGTGAGTTAAAATGTTTCTGTGATTCAACACTTTGAATGAAAACTCGAGTATTAGGTTGAAGTGTTGTTATCACTCGAGTGATGTTTTTCAAACACTCGAGTATTGGTATTAGAATGTTTTTAAACTCAATACTTTCAAGTGAAACTCGAGTATTGATGTTGAAGTATTAGCAACACTTGAGTATTGTGTTTTAATACTCGAGTATTGAGCCTTATTTTCAAAACACTATGCTTCACTTGATGCAGAGTACTCGAGTTACAGATGGAAGTATTGGCAACACTCGAGTATTGTGTTGGAATACTCGAGTATTGAGTTGTTTTTCAAGTCACAGCACTTCACTTGAAGCAGAACACTCGAGTTGTGAAAGAAGTGTTGCCAACACTCGAGTGCTAGTTTGCAACACTCGAGTATCGGGCAAAGTTTTCAAACGTGACGTAACACTTCAAGCAGAACACTCAAGCATTTGATGAAAGTGTTGTCAACACTCGAGTATTGGGTTTTTAATACTCGAGTATCAAGCACTCGTTTTCTCAAAACACAATACTTCCATCAAAACACTCGAGTAATGGTTAGAGAAGTGATAACACTCGAGTATTATGTTTTCAACACTCGAGTATTGTGACATCTCAAAAGACTTCACTTCAAGTTCTCCTCTGAACACTCAAGTAGCAACTGAAAGTGTTCTTAATACTCGAGTACAAAATTTTTAACACTCGAGTATTTGTGCTTAAATTCAAAAACTTCTGCAATACTCAGCAAATACTCGAGTAATTTCAAAAGTGTTATAAAAACTCGAGCATTGAAACAAAACACTTGAGTATTGTTTTATAAAATTCAAAATACTTGGTTATCACTCAAGTATTTGAAACAAAACTCGAGTATTGCTTTTCTCAACGGCTATTTTTCTCAGACAGCTTTTTACCTACTCTCTGCAACTTTCCTTATTGGTGATTAACAACGTTTAAATCTCACCTGCCTTCATAAATGCATAAACTCAAAATCATAGAAAGAGAAAAAGTTGTCCACGCCTTTTGCAGAGAGATTGCATGAATCAGCCATCGTTGCCTACATTCCTAAGACATATTTAATGAAACATTAATGGCAAAGATGAAGAGGTAGTTGATGAGAGTAACGGATATTAAAATCTCTCTAACAGCAACTTCTTTACTCCTCATCTATAAAAGGACCAAGCATTCATTACAGAGACATGAGACGAACATTCTCTGTAAATCTTTCAATATTCCTTCTGAACTTCAGTATTAGCTATCTACTCTTTTGAGAGAGTTTCTTTGAGCAAAACTTACTGTAAATCTGAGATATTCAAGGTTGGGACCTTGAATTTGTTGGGTTGTGAATTTGTCAGAAAATAGAGAGTGTGAGACTCTGTTTTATTGCATATTGTAAGGGGGAGTGTAATTCTCCACTATAAAGGTAGTGTTGGCCTTCTTTGTTACTGGTTAGTGGATTGAAAAGCTCAGAGGTGCTCTGAGGACTGGACGTAGGTCAGAAGGACCGAACTAGTATAAATCTCATGTGTTCATCCCCTCTTTACCTTGCTCGATGAAATTGTTTTTAATTTTGTGATTTCCAATTTAATTTTTAATTTAACCAATTCACCCCCTCTTGGTCAAATCCTACACTAACACCTATCACTCGAGTATTAAGTCTTTTAACCATACCTCTTCTCAATACTTTCACATAATGCTCGAGAAATTTTAAAAAGTATTGTCAGTGCTCAAGCATTGTATTTTTATCACTCGAGTATTCAGAGATTTTTCAAACACTTCCATCTTATGCTCCAGCATTAAGTATAGCATTAAAATTTTCTTTGAGATATATGGTAATACTTGAGCATTGAAGTGTCATGCTTGAGAATTGCATTCCCTGACAACTTTACCTCTGACACACTTCACCTATGCTTAGCAGAAACCTTCCTTATTTGTATAACGACTTTTTGAATGCTAACTCTCTCATAAATACAGAAAGCTTGACTTATAGAATAAGGAATAAAGCACAGGCTTTATCTCAGACACGAATCTATTAACGTTCATATGCAAACTTCACCACTCATTATTCAAGCTGCATTAAATGTTTCATTAATGGTGAAGCAGATGGTTAGTGTTGAGAGTAACAGCTATTAATGGAGTCTAACGGACACTTCATTACTTCTCACTATAAAAGCTCAAGCATTCAATACGGAGAAGCAAGAGACGAACACTGAGAATATTCTACGATATTTATTAGGCTCCTTGTCTGTACTTCTGTAATTACTATCTATTCTTTAGAGAGAGTTTATCTAGCCAATATCCATTGTAAATCAGTGAGAAACTTAAGGTTGGGGTCTTGAGATTATTGGGCTAAGTTTAAGTCAGAAAACAGAGTGTGCGATACTCTGTTTTAGTGAAAAGTGTAAGGGGGAGTGATTTCCCATTGTAAAGGCTTGAAGAGCCTCTTGATGTTGCAGTTAGTGGATTGAGAAAACTCAGAGGTGCCCTGAGGACTGGATGCAGGTTAAGAGGACCAAACTAGGATAAACCGCTTGCGTTTGAAATCTTTCTTCTCTCTCGGTGACTTTGATTTTATTTATGTGCATTAAGTTTTAAATTTTATAAAGTGATCAATTCACCCCCTCTTAGTCAAATCCTACACTAACATTTGGTATCAGAGCATGTCTCTTGTGTAAAGGACATAACTATCTCAAGAGCGTTGGAGAAACTCGGGGAAATACATGATCTCCAACATCAAATTCCAATGGTCGTCTTCTCTGATCTGCATAGCTTTTCTGTCGACTTTGAGTTGCTAATAACTTCTTCTTTATCATCTCTATTTGAGCAGCCGTACGATCTACAATTTCTGGACCGTACATGTCTCTTTCTTTCAATTCTGTCCAACATAAAGGAGATCTACACTTTCTTCCATATAGTGCTTCATAAGGCGCCATCTCGATACTGAAGTGATAACTGTTAATATAAGCAAACTCAGCTAATGGCAAGTATGCACTCCAATTTCCTTTCAGTTCTAGCACGCATGCTCTCAACATATCTTTGAGCGTCTGTATGGTTCTCTCTGACTGTCCATCCATCTGCAGATGATATGATGTGTTAAAACTTAATCTTGTCCCGAGTGCCTCTTGTAATGACTTCCAAAATCTTGAAGTAAAATGAGGATCTCGGTCAGAAATGATGTTCTTTGGCACCCCGTGCAATCTTACTATCTCTTTTACGTACGTCTCTGCTAACTTTGTCAGCGGCCAATTCGTATGTACTGGCAGAAAATGCGCTGACTTCGTCAATTTGTCAACAATTACCCAAATAGCATTATACTTTGCTGATTCGGGCAATCCAACGATGAAATCCATCATAACACTATCCCATTTCCACTCTGGAATCGAGGGGCTTTGCAACAATCCTGGTGGCTTCTAATGTTCTATCTTCACTTTCTGGCAAGTGAGACATTTAGTCACATACTTTGTAATCTCGTTTCATTTTAGGCCACTAAAATAGCCGTTTCATCTCATGATACATTTTTGTCATTCCAGGATGAATGGTATATCTACTTCTGTGAGCTTAATCTAGTATCTTCTGTCTCAAGGTAGGCTTTGGAGGAATATAATATCTGTTTCTGAACTTAATTATTCCCTCAGAATCTTTGCTGTATTCTCTTGCTCTTCCTTGACTCATCTGAGTCTCTATATTCTGAGCAAACTGATCTTCTTGCCGAGCTTCCCTGATCTCATCTTCTATATCATTATGAATCTGAGTAGTTCCATATCTCTCAGGCTCTACTTGTAACTGATTCAAAACACCCCAATCTTGGAGGTTCTCTATCAATCTCTGCTAAATCATCATCATAGCGCTGTCTTTCTACTCAATGCATCGGCAACTACATTAGCTTTGCCTGGATGATACTTGATCTTATAGTCAAAGTCCTTGAGTAACTCCATCCATCATCTCTGTCTCAAGTTCAACTCTTTCTGATCTTGTAAATACTTGAGACTTTTATGATCACAATATAGCTCGACGGTTGCTCCATACAAATAATGCCTCCATATCTTTAGAGCATAAACTATCGCTACTAGCTCCAAATCATGTGTGGGATAGTTTTCTTCATGAGGCTTTAACTGCCGTGAGGCATAAGCTACTACTCTTCCCTGCTGCATTAATACGCATCCCAATCCATGCTTACTAGCATCGCTGTAGACCACATAGGTCTCTGTCGGATCTGGGACTACTAGTACAGGGGTCGAGGTTAGCTTTCTTTTTAACTCTTGAAATCTGGCCTCACATTTCTCATCCCACGAAAAAGTTTGATTCTTTCTTGTGAGCTTAGTCAGCGGTAAGGCAATTCAAGAAAAGTTTTGAATAAATCATCTGTAATAACCTGCTAGGCCCAGAAAACTCCTAACTTCGGTTACTATCCTAAGCCGATTCCATCTCAGTACTACCTCTACTTTGGCTGAGTCTACTACGACTCCTTCCTGAGAGATCACGTGCCCAAGGAATTTTACTTCTGGTAACCAGAAATCGCACTTACTGAGCTTAGCGTATTAATGTTTTTCTTTTAAAACGGTTAATACAATTCTTAGATGCCTTTCATGTTCCTCTAAAGATTTGGAGTACACTAAAATGTCATCAATGAAGACTACGACAAATTGATCCAAGTATTGCCGAAAAACACGATTCATGTAATCCATGAAAACTGCAGGGGCATTCGTCAAACCAAACAGCATAACCATAAACTCATAGTGTCCGTATCTAGTGCGAAAAGCCATCTTATAAACATCTTTAGCTCTAACTCGAAGCTGATGGTAGCCTGATTTGAAATCTATCTTGGAAAATATCTTGGCACCACTCAATTGAACCAACAAATCATCAATACGGGGAAGCGGATACTTATTCTTTACCATCACCTTATTCAGCTCTCGGTAGTCGATACATAGTATAAGACTTCCGTCTTTCTTTTTAACAAAGAGAACTAGGGCTCCCCATGGTGAAACACTGGGTCTAATTAACCCCTTCTCTAGTAGTCCTCTATCTGCTTCTTTAGCTCTTTCATCTCACTTGGAACCATTCTATATGGAGTCTTGGAAATAGGGTTCGTCCCTGGCATAAGATCAACTGCGAACTCTACTTCTCTTTCTGGTGGCAATCCACTAATTTCCTCTAGGAACTCCCTGACTACCGGAATGTCATAAAGGGTTTCTTTCATTTCAACTTCAACTGAAAAGAAAACCACATATCCTTACAGCCCTTTCTTAAACATCTTTGTGCCTCTGACTCGATCATAAAGTTTAGTCTGGCCTCAGTATATGTGAGTTCTCACCATTTTAATCTTATTTACCTCTTATTTCTCTTTTCATTTCCTAGCTATCGGATTAGCATTTCATTCAGCTAGCATAGAAATTTATGGATATTACATAACTCAAGGAATCCGAACCCACAGTTGTAATAAGTGAGTTATGCTCTATACATTAGGCCTCTGTGAACTTTTTGGTTAACGGTTGACTTTTTGACTTTAACTTTGTCAAATGACCAAAATGCCTTTATACTTTCTCTTATTTACCAAATTACCTTTGCTTTTCTAATCTTTCAAAATTCCAAGATTGCCCTTCACTTTTATGCCCTTAGTCTATTTGTTTAATGACCTTTGGGTCCTTCCCAGGGGGTCACCCATCTTGTCATTACTCCAGGGCAACATGCTTAACTATAAAGTTCCAAAAAGAATTCAATCCATTAAGACCAAGGTAACTTTGATCCATTCACTCCATCACCTTCATATTTTTTTGCACTTTCCATCTATGGGCTTTAACTCTACTTTTGACTACTGGTTTGGCCCCTTGTTACCCAATGACCATATTTACCTTGGTCTTTATACTTAATGACTACTTACCCGTAGTCTTTCTGGTTCACTGGCTTCCTCTCTTCCTATATTTTCTTTCTCTGGGCCTTATCTCATCTCACAGCTATCAGTTTGGCCTCTATTTCAATTTACAGAAAAGGGTGGATATTACATTTAACAACAACAAGTTCATACTTCTAATTGTGACCGGATAAAAAATGGCGTCGTTACTGGGGTGGACTTTGGCAGATATTCCATGGATTAGCCCAGTGATATGCACACATAGGATTCTTTTAAGAGAAGATTTAAAACTTGTTAGATAACCCCATAGGTGATTGAACCCACTAATATTGGACATGGTAAAAAAGGAAAGCACCAAACTATAAACTGCGGGTATTATTTATCTATTTTTGGATAGTGAATGGGTTAGCCCTATCCATGTGGTCCCTAAAATAGTGGGATTACTATGATGAGGAATGAAAAGGATGAACTTATACCCACAATAGTCCAAAACTTCTGGCTTGTGTGTATAGACTATAGGAAATTGAATGATGCCACATGTAAGGATCATTTTCCTTTACCATTTATTGACCAGATGCTTGAGAGACTAACATGGAAATCACATTATTGCTTTTTAGATGGTTTCTTAGGGTACTTCCAAGTACCGATTGCACCTGAGGACCAAGACAAAACGACCTTCACATGTCCTTTTGGTACTTTTGCATATCGAAGGATGCCTTTTGGACTGTGCAATGCTTCGAGAGCTTTCCAACGCTGCATGATGGTAGTTTTCTCTGAGTTTTTAGAAGAATGTATGGAGGTTTTCATGGATGATTTTACTATTTATGGTGGATCTTTTAAACTTTTGAAAAAGTTTTAAAAAAGCCATTTGAATCCTGCTTGGTTAGTCTTGAAAAAGTTTTGAAAAAATGCATTGGAAAAAATTTGATTCTAAATTTTGGAAAATGTCATTTTATGGTAAATGAGGGAATAGTTTGAGGGCACTTGATTTCACAAAAGGATATTGAGGTTGATAAAGCCAAAATTGAAGTAATCTCTTCCATACCCTACCCTAGTTGTGTGAGAGATATCCGTTCTTTCCTTGGACATGCGGTTTTTATAGACAGTTCATCAAAGATTTCACAAAAGTTGCCTTACCTCTTTCTAAGCTATAGCAAAAAGATGTCATGTTCAATTTTAATAACCACTGCAAGGTTCTTGTTTCTGCACCCAGTTTGATTGCCCCAAATTGGGAGTTACCCTTTTAGTTTTTGTGCGATGCTTCCAACTATGCAGTAGATGTTATATTTGAACAGAAAATAGATAAGGTTTCTTGATGTGACACCTCTTAATTTCCCCCTATATTCTCATATTAGATCATTTTGAACCACTATAGAGCTTGGATAATTCAAATTGGCCTTTTAGTGAACTTGAAAATTTCAAAAACGCTGTTACTGTTCACTGGATCATTTTCCAGATTTATGGCCCAACTTTGAAAAATCATAATTAATTCTCGAGAAATTGAAATTGAATGGTTCCAATTTCTAAATTTAGCTTATTAAGTGATCTATGGGGAAAAAATACTCATTGGCCCAAAACCTTGCCCATTTAAATCAGTTTATTCCGAAAATGTGCACTGTTCAAATGGTCACTTCCAGTTTTTCCAGATTTTTCCTTAATTTTGGAAAATCATATCTCTTAATGTACACATCTAGATTTTGCAAACTTTGTATCATTTGAAATCTCAGCATGTGTAGTATTTAACTGGAAAGTTTGAGCTTGTTTAGACCTCATTTGCTATTTTTCCTCTCCACTCAAAACAGATCAGTTTTCAAGGCCTTTGGAACCCTCTTGACTTGAAAACTTGATTTTTCTTGTAAAATCTTAAGAAACCTCTTTTGACTTGTGGATCCCTTTTATTGCATGCTTATCTTGTCTATTTTCTTCAAATGGTATTATGCATGCGTCCACGTACTTTCATTATCATCCATGTAAAAGTTTACATTTACATACCAACAAATGCTTAACTTAAAGCAAATACACATCTTCCGTCATTTCACAAAAATTTACACAAGCAAGGACATCATCTTTATTCATCAATAATCATTTCCTTACACTTGCTTGAGCTTCCACCTACATGGTTAGTTGGGGAATAATGAGATTTATGCAAATCCCAATAGCAAAACTAACTAACAAAACTTGTGAATGTGCATGTAATGCTTTTCAAAAATGTGTGTATGATCAAGGTACATGTGACATATTCAAACCTTACATTAACATGCATATGGCCATAGCAATCAAAGTCACATATGAAACACATAACACAAGCTCATACATCATAAAGCAATGCACCTTCACACAAGTTCATAAAATAGCTTTGAAGAGTTAGTAGTTTTTCTACCTTGTCTCTTTAATTCCATTGTAACTTGAGTCCTTTTTGCTTACTTACCCAATGAGTTCTTTGGATGCTTAACTTCCTAAACACCATACAATAATAGGTTCATAAATTTCCAGCTAGTAACAAGGCAAGAAACATCATAAAAACGCATATCACACATATTGCTCTTTCAAAACTCTTAAAGCTTTGTAACTTGTTCTTTTGATTTCAAAAGCTTCCCAAATCCTTTTCTTACTTTCATCCTACACAAATTTGCCTTCTAAAGCCATTGGAAGCATTAGCATCATCAAAATTCCACTACCTTTATTTATTTTGATTTTTTCATAAACCAGAACAAAGAGGGTTTTTGGGAGTTCTCAAACTTTGTCCATGTAGCTTGTGTATTCTTGCCTCCAAACCACTTTCCATACATCATATAGCTCAAACACAACTCTTCCCCCTTCCATCTCAAAGTGGATGGCACCCCCCTAACATTAGGGTTTCAAAAATTTCAACCCACAACCAAACCACATCAATACATACATCAAAATGCTCTTTACTACTCAAGGAAGAGCTTGCGAACTTTTAATTTTTCTAAAACCTTTCATTTTCTCTTTTCACCTTTTGAAACCCTAGCCTCGCATCTTCAAAATGAGAGATCATTCAAGGGATCAAACCATTAGAAAGGTGAAAGAGGTTGCAAGTTTCAAGAAGAGATGTTGCTTTTGGTGGTTGTGAGCTTACCTAGCTTAATTGAGAGCTCTCTTCTTCCTCCTTAAAGCTTGAAATTGGTGTCTTCTCTTGGCTTGGGAGGGAGAAAATTTTGAGACCATGAAGAGAGAGGGAGAGTGATGGGTTTTTTAAGGGAAAAATGTAGGATTTTGCTAATTAAAAAGGCTTCTTGACAAAGGAGTGGATGAGATTAAAACTTGGGGACCAAGTTGTAGTTTGTGTGGTTGCTATGGTGCCACATGCCAAGCTCTTATTGCTTACTAAAATGTAATCTCTAGCTTCTCCTACACGACTTGGTTGGGCTAACTAGCTTCATTACTATCCAGTTACTTGATCCGATTACACGTACTTCGGAAAAGTAGCTTTATCCGAGAACTTCTTTTTTACTTTTCAGGAGATTTTCTCTCTCTTAGGTGACACCATTCTCTAGGCTTCCTTGCTTAGGTGGCTTCATTTCCTCTTCTCAAAATACCCCTGGGTTTTCCTCGTAATTCGTCAGGATTCCTCGATTCCGATGAAACACCATACAACATGCTTCCCGCGGCCCTATTAACCTTAGGGCATGGAAATTTTCAAGAATTTTCCCTGATACTCCAGCTCTTTTTCATTCCTCAAAATTCTTCCTGGATCTTCCGTAATTAATTTTCTAATGAAATCCTTTTTCCAGGGTTTTCGGGTACTTTTGTCCTCCGAACTAAGGAACTACCCTTATCGGGTACTGGATAATAATTTCATTAAATACTTTAGGACCCAACCTAACTTTTCTCAGTTCAGGCCTCCGACGTTTGAGGACTCTTGCTATCTCAAATAATTATTTCTCAAAATTACAAGAATGCCATTACTTAATTACGAAAATGACATTACTCTTTATACTTTGCCCATAATTACAAGAATGCACTACCTTTCTACTTTATCATAATTACCAAAATGCCATTACTTTTCTTATTCTTTCTTAATTCCAACTTTTCCCTTGGTTGACTTTGACATTTTGGTCAACTTTGACTTTTGACCAAATTACCAAAATGTCCTTATTATTTGATGACATTTTGTGCCCTGGGTCTTTTTAATTGAAATGACTATTTTACCCTTGTCATTTGTGCTAAATGACCATTTTGCCCTTTGGTCATTTTTACTTAGAATTCTCAAGAAGACTAGGGACTTAGCTGATCATCATCTTTCTTATCTATAGGCATTTTCCTTTCTATTTTTCTTATATGTGGGCCTTAAATTATCTCGTAATTTATCAGCGATTGAGCATTATTTATACCTCTTTTGCACTTGACTTTTCAGAGTTTTTAGTTCAATTTTAGCCCATTCATTACCCTTCTTGTGCTTAATTTGAGAATTAGAGTTGTTGATTTGGATTAGTGTAATTTTGGGTGCATTTGCCATAATTATGATATAACTGTGCTTAAATTCCATCGTGAGCAAGTGATACTACAAATATTTGCTATTTTATTTTAGGAACTCTGATAAAAAACTTGGGGAAACATCTCTGAAGGAGTTCACCGCGGCTAAAGTCAAACAAGCCAATAAAGAACTCTCGGGAGAGGTTCACCGCGGAGAAACCTCAAGTTAGCTGTGTCGAATATTGTGCTCAGCACAAGAATTTGCTCCAAATAGAAAATAAACCCGACCCGGTTCCTTGGATCTGACCCTGAACGATTAAGAAGACCTAATTATTGCAAGTTTGAGGGAGGGCAAGAAAGGAGGAGGCAGAAAACATACACACACATTTCTCTCATCTTCTCTACTATCCAACCTCTACTTCCACTCGATATCATCACCATCAATCCACCATGTGCCTTCTACCATCTATTGGGAGCTTGCTTTCGTATAGAATGAGTGGCTGAGCATCTCCTTTCCTCTTGAGAATGAAGATGGTCTGAGTTCAGAGTGCCGAAAGGGGAGTAATTTTTTTTTCAATTTGTATCTATGTTATTGTTACTTGGATTCTGAGTTAGACTTTGTAATAAGTACTTAGATACTGAACTTGGATTATTTGTGTACTGAAGTTGTTTTGTGTTTAACATAGTAGAATGAAGTCTCATCTCTACTTATTCAGTGAAATCTTCATTGTTCTCTTTAATCTTCCTAGTTGTGCTTGATTTTAGAGGTATTGATGTGTTGAGTTGAATTTTGTACTTTTTGATTTTCGTACGCACACTGTGTTTTTAAATGGTTTCATGGAATGGAGTTCATTACATGGAATTTCTGACCCAGCGAGTTGTTGGGGTTTTTTTATTACAAAACTTAGTGTGAAAACGAATACTTTCCCTAATATTTTGCAAACTATAATGGCCTACTCATTTTCAACAGGAAATCCACTATTTCACTCCAATCATGTTTTGCTGCTTCCGCTTAATTTGAAAATACCAAAAATAAGTCTTACTCTGCATTTAGGATTTTGATCTCAGGTGTAGTGCACCGCGACCAAAATATATTTTCTCCACAGCCAGCAAGCTGAATTTTCACTTGTTAACCCTCTCGTGTACTGTTCACCACGATGTAATTATACTTTAGCTGCGGCCAAAATACCTTTTTCACACTTCATTCACTTGTTTCATTTCATTTTCAATACATACATACATTTCAATCATACATCTGTTTCATACACCCTCATTCATACACTCACACACACTTATTTCATTCATTTTTAAGTGTGTTTTGAGTTATTTTAATTTTTCTCCTACCTTGATTTTCTCCTTTGTATGCTCAAAAAGAATCAGCTAGAACCTTACGATCCTAAGATTGAGAGAACATTGAGGGAGAGATGTCAGGCTCATAAAAGAAAAGAGAAGGACAAGGTAGTGAGAGAATTAGGTATAGAAGTAGGAGAGTCTAGTTTAGGACAAGTAGATAGATTAGGAGAGTCTTTAGGAGATAGAATGTTTAAGAGAATCAACCCAACCCCTAAAACCAGAATATAAATAAAAATCAACCGAGGAATGGTAATAGAAGAAATGGTGAAGAGGAAAGAATATGAGATAATAATGGGAATAATAGAAGAAGAACTGTTAGAGAAACCACCACCTCTGATGTGAATTATGATCCATTTATTGCTGCTTGCCCAAATTATGATGTGAATTTTAAAATTAAGGGAGTGTTAATTAATTCTCTTTCTAAATTTCATAGTTTGGCAAGAGAGGATCCATACATACAATTGCAATCATTATCAATTTCTATGGAAGTTAGAAGGGAAGGCAAGAGAATCGTTCATGAGTCTTCCATGGCATGTGGACAATGCCTATCAGAGCTGGGGTAATTTGAGAAAAGCATTTTCAGAGAAATATTTTTCGGCCTTAAGAACATCATCTATGAGGAAGGAGATCTATTTCGCACGACAAGAGTATGATGAGTCGTTATACGACTATTGGAATACATTTCAATAACTTCTTTCTTGATGCCTTCACCATCAAATACCCGATGAGCAACTAGTTCAATATTTCTATGACGGGTTGAAAAGTCAAGAAAAAGGAATGCTAGACCCTGCTGCTGGAGGATCATTGATTGATTTGACTGTCGAAGAAGCTTGGGAGCTTATAAAAAAGATGACTTTGAATCACCAACAATGTAGTGTAAGAGACACTAGGGCTACCCATGAAATTGGGACATCAAGTGAATATATTAGGAGAATGGACACACTAGAATCGAAGGTCGATTCTTTGGAAAGCAAAGTCACATCCCAATTGTCTCTGATTACTGCTGAATTGAAGAGTTTGAATGCTAAAGGCCAGCCATCTGTGGATTTAGCTGCTCCAAGTTGTGAGACTTGTGGGTCAGTAATGCACATAACGAGTGTATGCCGCTTTGAGGAGTATCTGCAATATATCAAGGGAGACCCAATCAGAAATGGGATCCCTACTTCAACACATACAATGAAGGGTGGAAATCCAACCCTAAGTTTAGCTGGAGGAGTGAAGAAGCAAGTGGCCAAAGATCTCAACGAGGTGGAGAGTTGGACAATCTAGCTTCAACATCTAGAATAATCAATAAGCCTTGAGTGTGCCACCAAAGGAAGTTACGAATCAGCTTCTTCAGAATATGCTGATTTTACTCAAGGAAGAGAAGGCTTCTCGGCTAATCAGTTTAATTCATTAGCTTCATTTATTCAGAAAGATTGCCTAAAGAATGACGCGAGATACGCTTCTTTGGAGAAGAGGATGGAGCAATGGGAGACAAAAGCTTAAAATTTGAATTCCTTTATCACTCAACTCTCAAATAACATGAGTAAACAACAAGCAAGGAGTAGTGGCTCCATACCTTCAAATACCGTCATCAAACCCAAGGGCCTGAATGCAATCAATTTGAGAAGTGGGAAGCAAGTGAAGTTTGAGGATGAGAACGAAGAGGAGAAAGAAGAAGAGGCTAGTGAGTACGAAGGATTACCACACCCCATGACCATTGCTAAGAAAAGTGAGAGTGCTAAAGAAGAAGAGTTGCTATTGCAAAGAGAAATTTCCTCAAATGAAGAAAAAGAAGGAAGAATGGCTTCGGAGCAAGGGACAAAGAGCTCAAATCAGAAAGGAAGCAAGCATCGTTCTACCTCAATGAAAGGTAAAGAGGTAAACATTGTTGAACTCCCTTTTCCCAATTCATATTTAATTGGTAAAAAACTTGTTGAAAAGAAAAGTGAAAAGGAGGTTTATGATTTGTTTAGCAAAGTAGAAGTCAATATATCATTGCTTGAGTTAGTGAAAAGAGTCCCCATATATGCCATATATCTTAAGGACCTTTGTACCAATAAAAGAAAATTCAGGCCAAATGAAAAGGTTTAAGTAAGATCCAAAGTTTCAGCCTTGTTTAAACCTCAAATCCCAGTGAAATGTCAGGACCTTGGATCTTTTACTATCCCTTGCACTATAGGTGAAATGACCATAGGGGGTGCATTACTAGATCTATGGATAGTGTAATATCCACCCTTTTCTATAAACCGACATAGAGGCCAAACTGATAGTTATAAGGTAAGACAAGGCCCAGAAAAAGGAGATATCCGTGGAATTAAGAGACCCTGGTCAGATTAGTCCTAAGGCTTTCAGATTTCTAAGAATGTAAGCCAAGGACATAAATGTTATTAAGTATAAAGACCAAGGGTAGTATGGTCATTGGATAAAAGGGCTAAACCAGTAATCAAAAGTCAAGTTAGAACCTACGGATAGAAAGTACGGAAAAAGTTGATGCTGTTGGGCCGGAAGTCACAGAATCAGATTTGGTCTAGTGGATGGAAGTTGGAAAGAACTTTAACGTTAAGCATGCCCTCCTTGGAGAAATTTTAGGATGGGTGACCTCCTGAGAAGTTGCCCGAGGAATCAGAAACCAAAAGATCAAGGGCCAAAAGGTCAAGGGCAACATGGGAATTTACGAAAAGATAGACTATAAAAGGGCAGTTTGGTCATTAAAAGAAAATGTAAGGGCATTTTGGTCATTTGACATAGTCAAAGTCAAAGTCAAAAAGTCAAACGTTTGACCAAAAAACAGAAAAATTAACAGATGCCCAAAAGATAGAGTAGAACTCACTGATTACAAGAGATTCAACCGATTGTGGAAATTCGGTCTAGATGAGGAATATGAAATTTTAAAAGATTTGATGATTCAAAATATTTATTTAAGGTATCAGGAGTTCTCTAAGACCAAAAACCAAAGTCCAAAAAATTTCAGTGAATTTTATAGTATTTTACAAAATTATTGCCCCAAGTACGATTAAGGCGATTTTCCCGAAAATGAGGAAAATGCCCGAAAAATCCCCAAAAATATAATTTATTATAAAAATTAATTTGTAAAAATTTGGAAGGTATTTTGGGGAAGATGAAGGGCTAGAGTATCAATGAAAAATGTAAAAAATTATAAGGCCCTAAAAATGATTTATCCTAAGGTTACGTGTTTACAGGATTTTTAAACAGGATAAAGTAATCCTGTTAATTTTGATTGGATTAAGGAACAATTTGAGGATGATGATTTTATTATATTCAAGGGGGAAATATGGAGATTAAATGAGGAAGAAAACATCTCCAGAAAAGTAGAAAAGATTTACCGAAATAAAGTTAAGTTTACAGGTAAAAAGTGCAATTGGTAAAAGTAATCGAATGGGATCCGGTTTGGCTAAACAAACCATATTTTTTTCACCCATGTGCAGCCATCATGAGCCACTTTTGAGGAGCCAATGAGAAGCACACAAATGTTGGATTGGTGGCATCATTTTCAACCTTTAGGTTAAACTTACTAGTTAAGACAAAATCTTGGCCATTCATTTCTTATCAAGAGATTAAATAAACAAGACACTTTTCTCTTTCCTTGGCCATTTGCACAAAATATTGGCTGCAAAAAGGAGAGGAAGTGATGCCATGGAAGCTTGAGGAAGAGGAAGAAAAGTTTGAGGAACTAACAAGGTAAGCTTCCAATAAACCAAATCAACCTATTTTCCTAAGCTTTACAACTCCCTCTTTAATTCTATCGGTTTATTTTCTTGAATAACTCTCTCTTTTGGAAGATTGGAAGGTTAGGGTTCTTGAGTTACAAATGAAAAGGAGAGGGATTTAAGGAAAATCAAAGGTTGTAAGACACTCCTTGCAAGATAAAGAGTATATTGGTGTATGTTTTGTGATTATTGGAGTTGTGCACGAAACATGAAGTTACAGTTCACGCGGCACTGTTTGGCACTGTTTATGAAGGAAAATGAATGATTTTATGATGCCCAATTATGGGAAAATGGTTTAGTATTGAGATTATGCATGTGTGTGAAGCTAGAAGTTGAAAAATCACAGTTTTCCAATTTATAGAGCAATTTTCGTGCTGTTGCAGAACAGTGAAAAAGGAATGTGATTTTGATTATTTTGATGCTTCCATGGAGTTTAGAAGGCAAATTTGTGCAGGGTAAAAGTGAGAAATGAATTCGGAAAGCGTTAGAAACCATAAAAGCAAATCTCAAAGTTTAAGGGTGCATAAAAGAGCATTAAGAGTTATATTACGTTTTTATGGTTTTCATGCAAGGTTGATGGCTTGAGCTTGATGGTTATATTCTTGTATGATGTTTAGGAAGGTTAAACATCAAAGAACTTGTTGGGGACATTCATCAAGAGAGCTTTAAAGATCAAGAAAAACTAAAGAGACAAGGTAGCAAGACCTTCTAACCCTAAGCTTAATTGCTTTGAAAATGTGTATGAATTAT
>JANTPZ010138937.1:0-14570 GCA_025593235.1 Vachellia pachyceras
TAACACTCGAGCATTACATCAAAGCATTGAACTTTTCTTTGAAATATTATTGAGCGACACTCGAGCATTAAATTCTTATGCTCGAGCACTGTCTCTCTGTCTCTCTCTAACAGCTTTTTGTTTGACACACTCAACCTACACTGCTCACCTACTTTCCTTATTTGTGTAACGACATTTTGAATGCTAACTGCCCTCTTAAATGCAGAAGTTCAAAACAATCAATGAGGAAAGAAGAAAGCATGGTCCGAGGCTCGGAGTTATTAACGTTCTTCTGCAACATTCGCCGTCGTCTAACTCAGAAGCATTAAATGCCATTAATGCATAAACCATTGGTCGTTGATGAGAGTAACAACTATTGAATACAGTCTAACGGACACTTCATCAATTCTCAGCTATAAAAGGACCAGCATTCATTAAGAAGAAAAGAGACGAACATCCTGAGCATGAAGAGCTGCATTTACTACATTCTTTGTTCTCTTTCATTAATTCACTTTGAGCTTCATCATTTTCCATCCACTCTTTTTAGAGAGTTATCTGAGGCCAAAATATCTTGTAAACTTGTGAGAAACTCAAGAACGGGATCTTGAGTAAATTGGACTGAAAGTGAGTTAGAAAACAGAGGGTGTTATACTCTGTTATAGTGAAAAGAGAAAGGGGGAGTTAACCCCACATTGTAAAGGCTTGAAAAGCCTGTTTTGCTGTTGTTTATGGATTTGGAAATCTTGGGGGTACCCTAAGGACTAGACGTAGGTCAAGGAGACCGAACCAGGATAAATCCTTGTGTTCATCTTCCTTCTTCGCTCTCGGTGACTTTGTTCTTGTCCTTGTGTTTTTAAATTGCAATTTTTTTATTAGACCAATTCACCCCCTCTTGGTTAAATCCTATTCTAACATTTGTTTAAAGAACTTAACAGTTTCATGAGAGATCCATGGCAGGATTTGGCAAACATGTTATTGCAGATGGAGCATCAATCACCAGACCACCAACCTTCAACAGCAAAAAATTTTCTTTTTGGAAGATAAAGTTTCAAAACTTTATTTGAGCCACTGATTTTGATCTTTGGGATATTTTTGAAACAGGAAATATTGTGCCCATGAAGCAGGATAAAGATCAACTGGTTCCTAAGCCAAAAGCAGAGTTTGATGATGAGGACAAAAAGAAGATGTAGTTAAACAAAAACGCTGTTTTAATGTTGCAAGCTGCACTGAATTAAGATGATTTCTTTAAGGTCTGCACACTACCCTTAGCAAAATATACGTGGGATGCACTAGAAATCACATATGAAGCCACTGAAGCAGTAAAGGAAAGCAGAGTCAACATGTTGACCACTGAGTATGATTTACTCAGGATGAGAGATAAGGAAATTGTGGCTGAATTCCAAATGTGTCATACACATCTCATCAACAAGTTGACAGCTCTTAGCAAAACTTATTATCAACGCACTCAAGTAAGAAAAGTCTTAAATGTTTTATCCAGCAAATGGGAAGCTAAAGTCAAAGCCATAGAAGAATCCCGTGTTGAGTTAATGACCTCAGTTGCAGCCCTTTTTGGAAGTCTTGCTGATTATGAAAGCAAACAAAAGTTCAAAAAGGAGTTATCTAACATTGAAGACAAGAAAAAGAAAGGGCTGGCTCTCAAGACTGTCAAAGAGAAAGAAAAGGTGACTAAAACTGACAATGAGGAAGAAGATGTGGAGGATGAAGAGCTAGCTATAGTTGTCAGAAAGTTTAGATGAATGTACAGAAAGGTTCAAAACTTTTGTAGGCCACAAAAAGGGATACCAAGCAGAATCATATGTTATGAATGCAACAAGCCTGGCCATATCAAAGCTGATTACCCACAGCTAGCAGCCCAGAACAAATATAAAGAAAAGAAAAGGCCAAAATTCTTCAAGAAGAAGAAGGCATATGTCTCAGGCATCTAGGGTGATAGCTTAGAAGAAGAAGAAGAGAGTGAAGAGGAAGAAGCCAATCTTTGTCATATGGCTCAGGAAGAAGAAACTGACACTGAAGAGGTAATTGTTGAACTTAGCTATGATGAGTTACATCAAGAATATGATGAAATGCATATTGAATTACTTAAATTTGTTAAAGAATTGTCTTTCTTAAGAAAAAGGGTTAAAGAACTTGAAAAACCTTCTGAAACACCTATTGCCACAAAGTATTTATTCAAAATGCAATGATTTGAAAAATGTAAATGAGAAGTTATCTAAAGCTCCTCAAAAATTCACTCAGAGCAGGAAATGCTTCAAGTAATCTTGAAAAACCAAAAAGTCACAAATGATGGAAGTGGTATAGGATATATTCCTCAAAATGATATGCACAAAGGAAAGAAAAAGCATGGCAACAAGAATCACTTGAACTATTTTCAAAAATCCGTTCATTCCTCAGAACCTTTTGCTTTCTGTAGTTATTGTAATAGAAAAGGTCATCGAACTAGAAATTGTTTTTTCAAGAAAAAAAAGCATTATGAACCTATAAATGGGTAGCAAAGGGAACTTTGTTCCAAAGGCACCAAACACTAACATCATAGGACCCAACAAAACTTGGGTACCTAAAGCAACCAAATGATTCTCTTCTAGATATGTCTTAAAGCATCCAAAGCAAATAAATGGTACACTGACAGTGGATGCTCAAGACACATGACAGGTGACAAAAGTAGATTCATTAGTCTGAAAGCTAAAGATGGAGGCAAAGTAAGCTTTGGTGGAAATCAATCAGGGAAAATCACAGGAGTTAGAGAGATTGCTAATTCAAATGGAGCCTCCGTAAAAGATGTGTATCATGTAGAAGGTCTTTGTCACAATCTTCCCAGTGTTAGTCAAAGCACAGACAAAGGCAATTGGGTGATATTTGACTATGAAGAATGCCTCATCATCAATAAGAAAGAATTCACCATTGATAAAGAGAGGCTTAACATTCAACTCAGAGCTCCTAGAGATGGTAACTGTTATACCATTGAATTAGAAAAGAATCTCTCTAACTCATGCTTAATTAGTCAATCTGATGAAACCCAATTGTCGCATAAATCATTGGCTCATGTAAACATGCATCAACTTGACAAATTAATCAAAAATGAATTAGTTCAAGGGCTCCCAAAACTCAAATTCAAAAATGACTTGGTATGTGATGCTTGTCAGTTGGGAAAGCAAACCAAATCATCTTTTAAATCAAAAACTAAACTTTCTTTAAAGAGACCCCTTAAATTACTTCATATGGATTTGATGGGCCCAGCTAGAGTAAAAAGCTTAGGAGGAAATTTATATACTCTAGTGATTGTTGATGATTTTTCCAGATTCACGTGGACCATATTTTTAGCCTCTAAAAGTGAAACATATGAATTATTCATTGTTTTTGCCAAAAAGGTACAAAATCAGAAAGGTATGTCTATTGTTTCAATTAGAACAGATCATGTAGGAGAATTTAAAAATGGAGACTTTACAGCATACTATGAAAGTGAAGGAATTGATCACAAGCTCCAAGAACTCAACAGCAAAATGGAGTGGTGGAGAGAAAGAACAGAGTGCTTGCTGACATGGCTCGAGCTATGATGACAGAGAAGTAAGTGTAACAAGTTTTCTGGGCAGATGCTTTAAGAACAGCTTGCTATATCTCAAATAGAGCATACGTAAGGCCATTACTTGGAAAGACATCATATGAGATGTTCAAAGGGAAGGAAACTAAATCTGTCACATCTTTATATATTTGGCAACAAATGTTTCATTCATAATAATGGTAAGGATAATCTTGGTAGGTTTAACCCTAAGTCTGATGAAGGATTGTTTCTTGGTTACTCTAATAGGAGTAAAGCTTATAGGGTCTTCAATAAAAGATATGTGTGGTAGAGGAATCTGTGCATGTGATTTTTGTTGAAACTAATCCTCCTGCAAAATCTGATGTTGATAAAGAAATTATTATTTTAAAAGGCTTTGAAAATCCAAATAAGGATAGTTCAAATGATTGTCAACTATCTCAAGGTTTTGAAAATGAACAATTAGATGAACATCCTCAATCTCCTCAACCAAAAGTTTGGAAATACATCCTCAATTATCCCATCAATCAAGTGATTGGAGAGATGAGTGAAGGTGTACACAAGAAAAAGATTTATTAATGAGGCTCGGCTCAATTCTCAGCTTTCATATCCCAAATAGAGCCTAAGAATGCTGAGGAAGCTTTGACTAACAATGATTGGATAATAGCTATGGAAGAAGAATTAAATCAATTTGAAAGAAATCAAGTTTGGGATTTGGTTCCTAGATACAAGGATCATCCAGTCATTGGTTTAAAATGGGTTTTTAGGAATAAACTTGATGAATCTAGAATCATTATCAGGAACAAAGCAAGATTGGTTGCAAAAGGTTATAATCAAGAAGAAGGCATTGATTATGATGAAACCTATGCCCCTGTGGCAAGGTTAGAAGCTATACGTATATTACTTGCCTTTGCATGTTTAATGGATTTCAAATTATTTCAAATGGATGTCAAAAGTGCTTTCTTAAATGGTTTTATTATGGAAGAAGTTTATGTTGAACAACCTCCAGGTTTTGAAGATATTTCTAAACAAAATGATGTCAAACTAAAGAAAGCTCTTTATGGTTTGAAGCAAGCTCCAAGAGCTTGATATGAAAGATTAAGTAATTTCTTAATCAACAAAGATTTTGTAAGAGGAAAAGTGGATACAGCTCTATTTATTAAACATTCAAAATCAAATATGTTAGTTGTGCAAATTTATGTTGATGACATTATTTTTGGTGCTACTAATAATGATCTTTGCCAAGAATTTGCTAAGATGATGCATGCTGAATTTAAAATGTCCATGATGGGAGAATTAAATTTCTTTCTTAGTCTTCAAATCAAGCAAAGAAGGAATGACATCTTCATAAATCAGGCCAAATATCTCAGAAAGCTGCTGAAGAAGTTTGGAATAGATCAATGCAAGAATGCTGGAGTTCAACAGCACTTCTTGATGTAGATATCAATGGAAAAGACTATGATATTAAAAGATACAGAGGAATGATTGGATCTCTTCTTTATCTCACAGCAAGTAGGCCAAATATCCAATTTAGTGTTGGAATATGTGCAAGATATCAATCTGCTCCAAAAGAATCTCATGCTGAAAATGTGACAAGAATCTTTAGATATCTTGCTGGAACTATTGATATTGGAATTTGGTATCCAAAAGAAGAAAATGATCAATTAATTGCATATTCAGATTCGATCATGCTGGCTACAAAACTGATAGAAAAAGTACAAGTGGTCAATGTCAATTTCTTGGAGGTGACTTGGTTTCTTGGTTCAGCAAAAAGCAATCAACTGTGTCATTATCATCTACAAAAGCTTAATATATTACTGCTGCAAGTTGTTGTGCTCAAGACTTATGGATGAAGCAGCAACTTCAGGATTTAGGAATGATGATCAATGAAATTTCAATTTACTGTGACAACACCAGCACCATCAATCTCACCAAGAATCCCATACATCACTCAAGAACCAAGCACATTGACATTATGCATCATTTTATAAGAGATCATGTGCAAAAGAAAGATATCAAGGTTGAATTTATTCCAACTCATCTTCAAGTGGTAGACATTTTTACAAAACCATTAACCAGAGAACAATTTTTGAATATTAGAAGAGAATTAGGAATGGTAAATCCCAATGAATTGTAAGTAAAAATTGTTTAATGTTGATTTAAAGTTGCTTTGATGATTAACTTTTACTAACTTAAGCTTCAGAGTATTTTATCAAAGTTTTGCAGGTATATTGAATAAATACTTGCAGCACTAAAAGAATGAACACTTGAGCATTAATTCAAACTTTTAGAAGCAAAAGATGGAATACTCGAGCACAACTGGAAGAACACTCGAGTATTCAGACAAAATAAGGCATCTGGTGCATCACTGGCAGTTAGCACTCGAGTAGGTGGTGGAAGTACAGGTAATACTCGAGTATTCAATGTCAATACTCGAGCAAAGTATGTTTTCTATTCTCAAAAATTTCAATACTCGAGCACTGTGAAATAATACTCGAGCACTGGAGTACAACACTCGAGTGCAACTTTATCAATACTCGAGTGTTGACATCTACTATGTGTTAATATAGTCCAAGACTCCAATACTCGAGCATTGAAAGTTAATACTCGAGCACTGGAGTGCAATACTTGAGCATGAAAATCAAGCACTCGAGTATTGCTTTGTCTATTCATCTTCAGTCTCCAACACTCGAGCACTGTCACTCTACACTCCAGCACTGATCACCAACACTCGAGCACTACATATCAGCACTCTAGCACTAACAGTTTCTGGTTACTTATGCTCTCTTCTTTCATTAACACTCAAACCCTAACACTCGAGCATTCCTAAATCCCTTCTACCTGAATCTTTATAACTGTCTCTAAAACGTTACAACTCTTCCCAAAAACACCTTTTCGGAAAAACCCCTCTATTATTTCACATTATTACACCCATTAATTGTTCCAAATCCTCTACTTTGCACTCTTATCACCGAAAATCTCTTGTGCCTCAAATCTTCTTTTTCTGCTTCAAGTTTATCATGGCACGCACAAAATCCACTACTGGCAAAGGAAAACGCACTGGCTCTCAATCTAAATCTGCATCTCAACCTCCAACCAAACGAGTAAGGATTGCAAAACCCATGGAATCAGAGGAAACAGTGGCACCTATTTCTCAAAAATCTAGTTTAAGCCAACTAAAGTCCATTCTTAAGGAAAAGGGTAAGGGACTTCTAATTACAACCTCTCAATCTGTTCCTACTCAAGAAACTGAGAGTGAAGGAACCACTCCAGAGACTATTACTACCACTTCAAAGGCAGCACCAAAAGGAAAAGGAAAAGGAAAGAAAAAGGGGAATGAAATTCCAAAAGCACCGGAAGGATTCAACACTACCTCGGTATTTATCTCTAATCCATCTGTTTATGAGGATAAGTGAAAAATAGGCCATTATGCCCTGCTGTGTATGTGGATGTTAAGGAAGTAGACTTGATAGGGTTCAAAGTTTCAGAATTTCTTAATCATTATAAACCCCTGATTTAGATTAAGGATAATTTCTGCCCTGAGATAGTAAGAATTTTCTATAATAACATGAATTCAAACTCTGTGACCAATGAAGATGGAGAAATCATTTCATACTCAATGGTCACAAAGATGAGGGGCAAAGAAATTTCTATTACTTCAGAGACTTTGAATGGATTCCTAGGTACTACTGAATTTGATAAAACCCTATCTACTTTGACTGATGATGAAATTTTTGAACTGTTGAGGCCTGAGAAACTTTTTTTGGTATTCTTGCCTTTGATCCTTCAGCCATGCCACCTTTGCAAAGAATTATTCACTACATCTATTCTAAATGTATAGTGAATAAAAGTGGAAATTACACTCATTTTGCCTCAATAGATTACAGAAATATGGCAAGGATAATGAAAAAAGAGAAAAGAAATATAGGAGAAATGGTGTTTGTTGAGATGTGGAGATTTATGCACTCAGGATCAAAGAGGATGACAGTGCCATATCTCTCTTTGGTTTCCTTTATTTTGAAAAGTCTCAAAATTTGGTACATTTTGGACAAAATGGTTGAGCCAACTTCATTTGGAGAAGCCCATCTTCGAAGAATGAATATAAGCATTGAGAATCCACAAGTACAGGCCAAATAGAGAAAGAGAAGGGCTACTTCTGCTACTTCACAATGTCAAGATGAAGCTCAGTCCTCTGCTCCTCCTCAACCCTCATCTGCCCCATCATTTGCTAATGCTGCTATTCAACAATACTTGGAGACTGAATTTAGAACCATGGGTGAAGGATTTGTAGCCACTTTTAGAACCAACACTGAGGCATATCTTAAAAGTGCATTACAGGCTGCCAATGATTACTTCACAGGAAGTACTTTGGATAAGGCAGTCACACAAATGTCTCATGACCTCACTCAGTTCAAGGAAGCTGTGTTCAAGAATATTGATGGTTTGGATAAGAGGATTGAGTCACTAGAACTGGTCATCAGATAGTCTCAGTATTTCTCCTCTATTCCTCCTCCTCCTCCACCTCAGCAGTCCCCAAAGGATCCCTCTAATGATGCTGTGCTTGCCATGATAGATTTTTCTTCCTCCTTTCTCCATCCTGATTCAAAGCCCACACCTACTCCTCAAGTTCCTTCTTCACCTTCTTCTATGCCACCTACCACCTTTGCTGACCCTCAGCCTGATATACCTCCATCCACCACTGATGCTCCACCCTCTCCCTCTCACTGAACCTTCTTGTTGATGATAAAAAGAGGGAGAAGAAATCAGAATCTGTCATGCTTTTGTGTATGTCTTCTACTATCTTAGATTGTAATTTTTAACTGCTTTTGTATTCTTGTTAAGTACATTTAACGATGATGATTCAATTTATGAGAAGTTGTTTCAAGATATCATGCTTATCATTATGACTAATCTGTTTTGATGCTCTTTGATTTTATTTCAATCTCAAAATTCTGATTCATGGTTTTGTCATCATAAAAAAGGGGAGAATGTTGATATATTGTTTTGATGATAACAAAATTGTTTTAAGAGATTGGAAATGATTTTTGAATCAAAAGTTTTGAGTATTGAATCAGTGCTTCATAAAGATATCAAGTGTTTTTATCAAAATATTGGCAGTACTCGAGCAATAGAATTCAGTACTCGAGCATTGCAGGTTTTAAACTTAAGAAAATTCAGTGCTCCCAGGTAATACTCCAAGTATTGACATGAAGTGTTTTCAATACTCGAGTGTTGGAATGTGGTACTCCAGTACTGTGCTTTGAAAATGAGTGTTTAGACTATACTTTTAGTAAACACTTCAATCATTGGTATAGAGTATTGCAAGTCAGTACTTGAGCATTAGGCCAAAACAATGTTTACAAATAATGATGGCATGGAACACTGCAAGTATTGGCTGACAACAGAGCCAATGCTCGAGCACTCGGTTTCCAGTACTTGAGCATTGAGGTTTTTAAAAGCACTTTAAGTCAACACTCCAAGTATTGGCTGAAAGTATTACCAATACTCGAGTACTGAGTTTTAGCACTCGAGTGTTGACTATTTTTCTCAACACTGTCATATAACACTTCCAGCATTGGCTTATAGCATAGCCAACACTCAAGCACTGCATTTTTATCACTGAGTGTTGAGACTTTTGACAGTGCTGTCAAGTGATACTTCAAGTGAAAGATTCCAGCAGAGCCAACACTCGAGCACAAGTTAACAGCACTCGAGTGTTGTAACCTTATCCTCAACACTGGAAGACAACACTGCAAGTATTGACAGCCAGTATTGCAAACACTCGAGTACCAGCTTTTTATCACTCGAGTATCGGGCTGATAATTTTCACTATTCATCAATACTCTATCTCAATACTTCCAGCATTTACTTCCAACATTACTAGCACTCGATCATCATTATTTCATCACTCGAGTATTGTGATTTGTCAAAATTATTTCTCATCACTTGCATAGAATACTCGAGTATCCCTAGGAAGTATTATTAACACTCAAGCACTGAGATTTATCACTCGAGTATTTGATTCTTTTCAAAACACTTTCACATAACACTCGAGCATTACATCAAAGCATTGAACTTTTCTTTGAAATATTATTGAGCGACACTCGAGCATTAAATTCTTATGCTCGAGCACTGTCTCTCTGTCTCTCTCTAACAGCTTTTTGTTTGACACACTCAACCTACACTGCTCACCTACTTTCCTTATTTGTGTAACGACATTTTGAATGCTAACTGCCCTCTTAAATGTAGAAGTTCAAAACAATCAATGAGGAAAGAAACAAAGCATGATCTGAGGCTCGGAGTTATTAATGTTCTTCTGTAACATTCTTCGTCGTCTCACTCAGAAACATTAAATGCCATTAATGCAGAAACCATTGGTCATTGATGAGAGTAACGGCTATTGAATACAATCTAACAGACACTTTATCAATTCTCAGCTATAAAAGGACCAGCATTCATTACGTAGAAAAGAGACGAACATCCTGAGCATGAAGAGCTGCATTTACTACATTCTTTGTTCTCTTTCATTAATTCACTCTGAGCTTCATCATTTTCCATCCACTCTTTTTAGAAAGTTATCTGAGGCCAAAATATCTTGTAAACTTGTGAGAAACTCAAGAACGGGATCTTGAGTAAATTGGGCTGAAAGTGAGTTAGAAAACAGAGGGTGTTATACTCTATTATAGTGAAAAGAGAAAGGGGGAGTGAATCCCACGTTGTAAAGGCTTGAGAAACATGTTTTCCTGTTGTTAGTGGATTTGGAAATCTCGGGGACGCCCTGAGGACTGGACGTAGGTCAAGGAGACCAAACCAGGATAAATCCTTGTGTTCATCTTCCTTCTTCGCTCTTGGTGACTTTGTTGTTATCCTTGTGTTTTTAAAATGCAATTTTTTTAATTAGACCAATTCACCCCCTCTTGGTCAAATCCTATTCTAACGCATTGTTAGGATTAGGACCTACATGCAGTGGAATTTAAAATTTTCTAATCCCAAATACGATCTGTCAAAAGTGTATAGATCAAGAAGATGAAAGCGTACCTTTTGCGTTTCAAATCCAAAGCGTTTGGATCTGTTCAGGTTCCACAACCTTTTACGTTCTTGATTCCGATCACAAGGAGCTAACGTTTCTTTTATCACCTCCCTCTACTGGTATCCACAACATTTTGCATTCTTAATTCCGATCACAATGGCAGCGTGCTAACGCCTCTTCGTTTCACTCTTTCTCTAGGGTTTTGTGGCTCAAGAGCGAATTCAAATTCAAAATAGGATGCCTCTAATGTTCATGAGCACTCATGTTTATAGAGCTCATGGAATGCATCATGATCCAAGATTAATCTTTTATTAATCTTGAAAAATTTAAATTTAAATTTCAAAATATATTCAAGATCTAATCTTGATTAATCTTGAAATTCAAAATTTGAAATGATATTTAAGATCTAATCTTGAAATTTGAATTTCAAAAGATATTCAAAATATAATCTTGATTGATCTTGAAATTCAAAATTTGAAATGATATTTAAGATCTAATCTTGAAATTTGAATTTCAAAAGATATCAAGATCTAATCTTGAAATTCAAAATGTGAAATTTGAATTTTGCAATCTTAATTTGGATTAAATTGATCTGATTAAATCATATCCATTTAATTAATCCAAATAATGAACCAACGAATTTAATTTACCTTTATAAATTAAATTAATGCTAATTATTTAGTTTGTCAAATAAATTAAATATTAAATTAACACACACAAATATTATTTACATAATATTGTGCAATTTTGAATTTTTAACATATATATACATATATATTTAAAATTTGAATAAACCATAGAAATAAAGCTCATGTTGGACTGTTCTTGCGTGTGAACCTGTAGGCCCATATAAAGTTAGCAATGGGCTAATCTCACCATGAGCCCACAAGTCGCAAGTGGTCTCTAGCAAGACATTACGACTACCCAAATCATACGGGGATCGTTAATATGATGCAACCTTTTTATGCAACCACATCATATCCCTTTTGTCACACGATATCTCGGTCAAGGATGAGGCATGGATGACGTCATCCTCTTATTCCAAACCATTACTTTCTCTATCCTTAAGTAGTCTGATCAAAGAAACGAAAACTCTTTTTCGTTACAGTATGGCCATACATTTCTCAGACTTACTCATTGAGGGGCCTAGTAATATCTCTCAACTAGTGCGAGGGACGAATTCCATCTTGATCACTCACATTCCTCCACATGAAAACCCTTAAACCTGATTATAACCTTTATCATCACCTAGTCAAAGGTGACTTTTGACTAGGTAAAAGCTTAGTAACTTTCATGCAGGAATCCATGATGATCTCAGGTCAAAGGGCATTGTGACGTGATTATATATGAGATAAGCTAATGACTTAATCCATGCAGCTTTCTCATAGCGGGTCAATCCAGCACCTTGTACTCTTACAAGTGCCTATGACTTTAACTTGTATCTCCATACATTTTTAAAGTCATACTGGTCTTACTTTATCTTTGTTCCCACATAGATAACTGACCAGGGACATTTAGGATAATATCCATAATTTTCCCATGAATGCAATTATCATAATAAACATGCAAAGTTATGATAATTAAATGGAGAAAATACATTAAAATAAATAATGTGTGAGTACAATGATTGGCTCCTATGGCACAATTTCCAACATACATATCTATATATTTATTTTTAAGTTTGATGTATATCTATATAGTTATTTTTAAGTTTGATGTAGATAAGAATACTTATTATTTCTTGAAATTAAGTCCCTTCCAAAAATAACATAAAACACCCTCCACAACTGACATAAAAATATTGACTGCAGTTGTGAAATCATAGAGCATACTACCCTATATCATGTAAAAACAGTGATGCATTTGAGAAAAAGTTAAAACCTAATTATTTTATAGAATGTTGTGGGGGTGATTTTATCCACGAAAAATCCAGAGGATTATTTTAGAAATAGTTATAACCTAATTATTTTATTTTGGGTTACCATTTGGGAATTTAGAAATAAATATTGTAGAGATGAGACTGATACTGAAAAATTTGGAGAATACCTCTGTATTTTGAAAAAGATTATGGAGCTAACAGAACAATTTTTAATTAGAGAACTCCCGGAAGAATTCTTAGAATAATAAGGTCTATTCTAGGAAATTGATTTAATCCCTTATGGAAAATAACCAGTGAAGAGAGTACATTCCAATGAAGGCTATTTGGATGAGAGAAAGGGATATACATTGTGATTATATTGTTCACTGCAAAAGTTTATGGCTTGTTTGGAATGACATTTATAAAAACCAAACGTACGTTCAATAAAATTTTTCAATAAAACAATATAATCTCCTTTATATATTTACCTCGACTTACGTAAAAGTACTTCTCTACCGTATTCCTAAACGAGCTTAGTACCAAACGAGCTATATTGGTTTACAGCTTGGAATTTTGAGATTTTGCCAACTCAATACCTTGGCATTTGCATCTTGCTCAGAGGGGAAGCCACCCACTTTTGCATTAAATAAAGGAGAGAAAAATATATTGAAGTAACCAAAGGCAGGTTGACACATATTTAATGTAGTTTTAGAATTTTTCAAGGGAAAAATGGAAAATATGCTTCATAAATTGCCTTTGAATAGCCCTAATCGAAGTTGGCAAGCATAAGGGAACAAGGCGAAACTCTTGTCAAAACGTTTCTAGAGAACAGGGAATGAACTTGATCAAGCAACAACACTAGCTAAGCCCTAATTTGATCAAGGACTTTTCTAGCCATGATTAGGAGTTGTTTAGAGTGCGTTTTGTTGTTTAGAAGTTCATATTCTGCATTGATATGAATGATGGCTAAGAATCCCTCATGGAGAAGAATAATGAAATTTATTTTAGATTATGATCATAAGCATGATTAGGGTTAAGAAATTTGTGTTACTACTTATTGTTGTGAAAGATCTTTACTTGAGGAATTTAAGGAGAAGTTTCAATCTTGTGAAAAAAAAAGAAGAGAAACAAAGATATTTTGATAATTTTAAGGATTCCATTAAGTTTAGAACATGGAAAAATTTATAAATACGTCAAGAAACCAATTGGAAGTACAAGTTTAATTTTTCAAAGGGGTATACTATGATTAGGCCTCTACCATATTATAAAATTTGTTGGATTGAGTATCACATAACTTTATTCAATCAAACATCATGATAAACAATCACATATACCAAACAATATTGATGTTAATGTAAAATTTAGTAACTTTGCTACCTCTTGCTTACACTTAACTTCTTTTGTCTCCTTGGACTTAGTTAGCTCTTTTCAAATCTCAATGCTTACGTATAATTACAATGCAATATGTAACACCTCATATTTTCCCCTTATTTCCTCATATTAGATCACTTTAGAATCACTATTGGGCTTTGAATGACTCAAATTAGCCTTTTAGTGAACTTGAAAACTTTCTTTTCATAAACTGTTACTGTTCACAGGCCCATTTTCCAAATTTCTGGCCCAACTTTAAAAAATCATAATTAATTCTAAAAAAATCAAAACTGAGTGGTTTCAATTTCTAAATTTAGCTTATTAAGTGATATATAGGGGAAAAAATACTCACTAGTTCCAATTCTTATCCATTTGAATCAGTTTATTATGAAAACGTGCACTGTTCCAATGGTCTCTTCCAGTTTTTCCAAATTTTTCCCTTAAATTTGAAAAATCATAACTCATAATATACACATCCAAAAATTGCAAATTTTATATCAATTTAAATGTTAGGATGTGTAGTTTTAGACTAGAAATTTTCAGCTCAATTGGAGCTCATTTGCTATTTTTCATTACCACGTGAATCTGGTCAATTTTTCAAAGGCCCTTTGATTTTGGAAATCAACTTTTCTTAAAATTTACCAAAACCTCTTTTTGGTCCATTAACCCACCTCTATCATTCATGATTATCTCTTTACCATTCCTTAGCACTTTTAGCCCATGTTCATGCATGCATCATCACATATTTACATGCTACTTCATGTTGAGGTTTAAGGGTT
>JANTPZ010138943.1:0-11468 GCA_025593235.1 Vachellia pachyceras
GGTACGAAGATTCTGTCAACTTTGAGAGGCAACAAAAGAGATCCCTCACAGTAAAGATTAAAAAAAATAACTGATACACACATACGAGTTCTGAAGTAGAGAATTTTCCACTGTCTACTTTGAACTCCATTGTTTCTCATGAACCTTTGAAACAAATTAGCCTAATAATTATCATTCTATACATATTTCAACTGAGGCCAGCTAAATCATCATATGCATGTTTGTGTGTGGTGGCCAACTTGTGCATTTATGTTGTGTGTACTGGTGTTTAATTTCTCCTGTTTCTGTTCGATCCTTTAAATTTCAATTGGGAGGAATAGTACAGTGCACATGAATGAGAAGTTGAAGCGAGGAAGAAAAGAAAAAAGGAGAGGCTAAATAATGGCTGGGGGTACTAAGAATATGTGTAGGTTGATAATAGCAGCCACATGGGGTGCTCTCTCAGCTTTCCACAGTTTACTATGAAAATGGCATCTTTCCCTCTTCCAGCTACCATGTTCGTATGCCTTCTGGGGAATAGGGATACTCTACTTCCTTTATACCCATCCCTTTCTTTAATTCTCACCTCATTCACTTCATTTTTGTGATAAAAATTCAATATCACGAGTAGCCTTGTGAAAACCTAAATAGGAACTAGAAAGTCACTTTGTTCAATTCTTTTCATTTTTTTACGGAAGGTATGTATCTTTTTATTGGAGATAATTTTATTTAAGACACATGTTAATATTAAATATGAGTGCATTTCAAAGTAAAAATTCAAATATTAATTTATTAGATTGCAAATGACTAGCTCCCTACTATTAACTTCATGTGATCGTTCTCTATCTCTTGTATAATTAAAAAAAGAATTCAACATTTCCATGCATGTCCCACGGAATATTTTTTTAGAAAACCACATATTTCTTAAAGTACTTTGAAATTAAAGTAGAGTTTTCCCCAAAAAATAATTGATCTTAAATTATAATTATAATATACGTTTCATTTCAGTATTTTTATTCATCCATGGTCCTCAGCCAGGCAGACATGATGTAATGCTTGCATTAATATTTATGTAATGGCCTATATATATCTAGGGCCCTATTCTATATACAAACACATATATTTGGGTAATCATAACCTCATATTCCTGTTATCTCAGATTGACTGATTTTATATACCTGCCACAATGATTAAGTAAATCATCCAAAACAGTAACATAAACCAATCATATTCTGCCACGTAATCTGCCGTGGTGGAATTATTACATGTGATATGAACCTTCCAGGAAGCTAAGCAGCCTATGATGAGAATATTTAGAATGGTCATCACTTATCATGCGACAATGGAGTGATGACACCAATTAACTAATAATTAATTTATTAATAATGAATCCATCTCACAGCTTTGATTAATTAATTTAATCCAACAGCACGTTACATCACTGTTACCCCCCTACAAATTTCTGAATGGTTGAAATAACTGGATTTATTTTTTTTCAGTGTAAATTAATAAAATTTGGATTTCGATATAAATCATAACAGGCTGTTGGGGGAATCAAGACATGTGGAGTACTGTCTGCATTGTCTTATAGAGAAGATCTGAAATTTTTTTGCTGCTGAAGAATTTTAGTGTTCCTCTTCTTGTTTTATTAATTAATAATTAAACCCATGATGATTAATAATCATTAATTAATTACAAAACATAGTACAGAACTATTTTCCCAGAATGATGGGTAGATTATTAGATGATGGTGAATGTAAAGTGTAAGGTAGTGCATGTCAATCAGAAATCACTATCTAATTCTTGTATTTATTTAATTAATGGCAGTGAGGAAAAAGATTGATGTTACTGTATAGTCATGGTCCACTCACCAGAACTCTAATTGGATTATTATAGGTGGAAATGAACTAGAAATTAAATACCAGAAAGATTATGGGTAGATTATTTTCACTCCCATGTTTAATATAAAAGTTATCCAGCTGATTCAGGTTGATTAAAGAAATAAAATAATTTTTAGTTATACTTTTAGAATTTATAACTATGGGTAGACTATCATTTATTTTAGAATTTATAATTTTTAGTTATTTAAATTCTTTCAATTAAAGAGATAATATACAATTAAATTATGAGGACAAAATAATGGTTTTAATTTAACATGATTTCAATCAATAGAATTAAGTATTTTAAAATCGTTTACAAAATATTATTTATTAATGGTGTGTTAAGTATTGGAGTAAATTAAAGTGTAGGTTTTGGAAATAGATGTGATTTTGGCAAATCTAAAGTAGGTCATTTTATTTTCGAATGCATGTAATTTTTACCTTTTGACAAGAAAATCAATTACAATATATATATATATATCTCAATTTAAGAATATTATAACTAACATCTAATTTGATTGATATATGGTGTTACATATTTATATACAATAATCCCAAAAACAGACATGTTATTTTCGAATACATAAAATGACTCGAATATTTTTGCTTCTCTGGGTCCAGTTTGATGGCCAATCTCACCGTTGACCTAAGATTGAATGTGTGGCAAAAGTTGTCAGCATAAGAACATTGACTTTCTCTAGTTCAGGACACCTCATCATTCGATAATTGGAAACAGTAGGTAGAAATATTTTTTTAAAATATATTTTAGTTGGAAAAATATATACTGTTTATAATTCATAAACAGTACGATTTTTATATTTTAATAAATATATGGATAGTAGAATTTATTGAGACAGCTTGAGTTGAATTTGAATATTTGCAATTAGTATATATCTATTTCTTGATAAATTTAATAATTATAGATTTACTACCAGAAAAATGTTATTTAGCGACGGAAAATCCGTCCCTAATGGCTATTTTCTATCGCAAAAACGAGGATCGCTAATATTTTCCGACACTAAATGAAAATTATCTGAAGGAAAATAACCATTTAGCGATGAATTTTTCCATCGCTAAATGTCATTTTTCTAGTAGTTATTGGATATATTGATAATGAGAGCCAACAAAATGACCAGAAATGAGAAAATTTTCTGATTTTCCAAGCAACGTATAAAAAGCTGTTTCGAATTTCATTATCATCTTTTTTTGTTCTTCCTTCAATTCAGGAATCCCTTAAAGTCCTCAAATCTGGACGATTAGGTAGATTTAATAATAAATCTGTCGTTTGCATTTTTTTCTGAATGAATGGAACAACGAACTCCTATTCTAGGAAAATAAATAAACAAAACCAGGGATAAAATATACATATCTCACATGAACATATATAATTAAATTTTTCATTCAATGAAAATAATATGTTTTTAAGATAGTGATAAAACATGGAACTAAAACCACAGTTGGATGGTTCCCCACCCTCGACAACCCAACCCCTTCTCTTCATTCCCTTCTTTGTTTATGATTATTGCCTGAGTATTCGATGGGTTTAGTTGAGCTGGAGCACACATATGCATGTAACTCCATTTCTTAATGATTAACATTTTTTTTATAATGAATCAATCAATATAATTAATTAAACTACTTGATGATCAATATTGCTAACTAATGAGATAATGATTAATCAGGCGAGCTTGAGAGCATAACCTTTTGGTGCAGCAGCAAATCCAGAACCAAGCTTGTTCTTTTCTTCTTCTTTTTTCTTTGGGGGTGGGGTTGAGTTGATTAAAATAAAAAAAAATGAAGGCTTTATTTTAGCTACTTTTAACAAAAACTATTTTAGTGGAGGGGAGTATAATACCAAATTTGGACCTCATAGTGCAATCAAATTCTCACTAATGCTAAAATCGAACAATAAGGATGCATGGTATAATCAAATTCTCACTAGAAGGTGTCAATGTCCTTGCAAGTCTAGTGGTACAAAAAACTTTTCCATAAATACGAGGCCACAAGTTAAATCTCATTTGTAACCTCTAATTCTTTTTTAAAAATATCTCTCTGATATAATCTTAAATCTTGACTCGCTGATGGTTTGACTTTGGTTCAACTAATCTCAACCATAAAAACGGTTTTTTTGAGTCATTGACAAGACCAAACGATAGTAAGACAGTCCAGTCCATTCCGATTATTTAATCATTACCATATTGAGTGGTGAAGTTGTATTGAAAAACTAGGAATACAATCTGGTGTACTGAGAGTAAGACCCTGACCGAGATACACGTGTCTGTATGTGTAAAAACCAGGAGCCACCTTTTCGTATATGTTTTTGTGTATTGGCATTTGGCAGGAAATGAAACCTCATTCACGTCTTCTCTAACTTAACGTATAAGTATTGTCTGAGTATTATCTCAGAAGGCAGCAGCGTCATCACAAAGCATTTCACAACTTATATATATATATATATGTATGTATGTATATGTTGTTCGTGTCCACTGCATCATAAATATAATACTGACAGTGAAGATCAGACAGGATGCCCATTCATTTTTCTATAATAATATACATATTCATTCTTCCCATTCATAATATAAGATTCTATAATCCACTTTCGAGATCCAAACGTGTAACGTTTTCCCCAAACTCTCCTTATGGAAGGATAATCACGATGGAAAAGTGCATTTTTTTAAAGTCAACCTGTATGTATTACGAATGACTAAATTAATTTTTTCAATATATCTAACTTAATCAATTAACTCTTGTGTTAAAAACGGTAATAACATGACATGTGCGCATAGTTATATGCTTTCATGAAATTAATGAAAGGAGCTTAATTAATTAGAACACAACGCTATCGATCGGCTATATTTCTAGCTATATATGAAGACAAAGAATTATCATAAGGTTATTGAGTGCGACTTTACAGGGAGGTGAGAGGATATTATAATTAAAGAGAAGGATCAGCCTCAAGCAACTTTGGCATTTCTTTTATGGTCGCTATAAACCTTTATATGTGTGTGTACTCTCTCTGTGTGTGGTCAAATATTATAATGTGTGACCTGTGTTTGACTTGGTCATTCACCATTGCCTCTCTTGCAATTAATCTAACCATGTCCCATATAATTATTTGTCACAGTCTAAAGCCAGCAACTCCTCCTCCTTGAGCACCTCAATTATATAATATTTTGCTTCTTTTTGTGCTTTCCTTTTGAAATCTAGCTGTCTAGAATTTGACCAGAGTTTTGTATTTGTCTTGTTTATAATTTTTTAGGATATAGCACTCTCATACATTTTACATTTTCTTGCATGTCACATCTTACATGTTACTCATTCGATCTTGTTTATAAGTTAATTCAAACAAGTTTTACTATAACTTAAAAACAACATTAAAACTCATTATATTTATCTTAAAATTTAACAATTTTCCAACGTCACCCCTATTTAGTAAACAATACATACACCGGCGGACATATGTATAGTTGAGCAGGTTCAGCCGCACTCCCTGACTTCCAGAAAATCAGGTATATATTAGTACTATATGATTTATTTTACACGCACTCATTTGTTAATTTTGAACCACTAAATTTTTGCTCAAATTCTTCAATAAGTCACACTTATCTTCTCAAAAAAATAGTTTGCACCCCTAAATCAGGGTTCTGGATCTGCCACTGAATACATACATCATGAGAATAAAGTCCACTTTATTTAGTAAACATTGCATGCCTTGTAAGGATAAAGTCTACATGATAATAAATGAATTGATGATCTATCATGAATATATATATATATCACCAAAAACAGCGTTATATAAAGCTGTGTTTTCAAATAGTAATAATGTAGAATTATTTGCGAGGCCATCATATATAAACTAGTATTCTATGTTATTGAGAGATAATTTGAGCGTTGGCAAAAGAGAGAGATAATTTGAGCAAGATTCGCTTTCACAGATAAATATTCCGATCTCTTTCTGCATAGCGTGTGTGAAGTTGAAGAGAATATATAATACAAGCTATATAGTCATGTTAAAGTTATGTGTGATCGATCGACTGATTGAGAGTTAATTGGAAGACTTTTGGCAGCCACGTACTATATTTATATTCTTCTTCACCGCCGCTACCGTCCATAGCCCATGTTTCATGGCTTCTTCGTATTCTGAAAAAGCAATTTTAAATATATATATATATAATACTAATATTGTTAATTAGCACGAGGTCACAAAAACTTGAGAAGCAAGAATCATGAGTTGTAATCCTCTAATTATATTATATAGGTCAATTCTCATCTATATATATACAAGTTAATCAAGCTAAGCCTATATATATATATATGTATATATTGTAATTGACTGCATCCACTTAGCTGCTTTCCTTTCACGCGTTTTTAAAATGTGTTTATGACCAGAACTGAAGGATATAAGCTAGCAAGCATTTAGAGGACTTCAATTCAATTGGTCATCATGTTTGGATAAAATGGATACGCGGGGCTCATCCCTCAAGGTATTGTGTGTGTGTGTGTGTGGTGCCACTAAAGTAGCTTGTGCCCATCACTTTCTAGGTTTTGAGTTTCTGTAATATCGTATATATTATAATATAAAGGATAAATAAATTAGCCAGAACCAATTGTTTGTTTTTTTTAAAAAAAAAAGGATAATCAAGACATCGATCGGAGCATTCACGACTTATTCAAGCAAATATATAATAGTTTTACATATATTCTTGAATAGGTCTGCATAACCAAAACAATATATTTAAGTAAATCACGCTTGAAAGATCAACTGATTTATAAAGGAAATCGTGTCAGTAATATGGTAGAAGAGAAAAATAAGTGTGATTCGAGATGTTAATGTTTTTATAAGCTCGGGGGCACATGAAATTGAAAGAGAGAATTTTTATTATTGTTATTATTATTGATATATTGATATTACAATTGATGAGTTGCTTCGCTAGCTGGTTCCATGAATAACTTTTTTTTTGTAATCGAGTAGCTGTATCCATAGGCCACAACTCCCTTCAAGACATGAAAAAAAACTAAGTATTTGATCGATAATTTGTTTTGAATGTTTGTGTTGGAATAGAATGTATAAAATATGCGAAAGTTATTCAATTATACTTAACGGTTGATTCCATTAGTTTGCTCTCATTTAGCTATTGTTATCTAGATTTAAAATTAATGGTTTTGATCCTTGTATTTATTCTTATTACATTATGATCAGAGTAATATTTTAAATAAAATAGTTTTATGGGATGAAAATTAAAATAAATATAAATTTAAAAGGCAAAGTTTGTATTAAATATGCATTAGTGATGAACAAGATTGTGAGATATTTTGAGGAAAAATAAAAGGAGTGCGAAATTAAAGAAAGTGGAGTGATATAGAAAGAGGGCTAGGCATGCGGAGGACGGGAGGAGGGCAGAGCATCACGTGATGGAACTTGAAGGAGAGTGATAAAGAAATGGGAGCTTCCTCTCTCTCTCTCTCTGTTTTGACTAACTTGGCTTTATATAGAGAGAGAGTGCGTGTGTGTGCGCGCGCGCCCATTTTACTATTGTAGAGCTCAACCAACGCTATCTCTGGCTAGCTTCAACTCTCAATTTTCCTTTATTTTCTTATAATAATTAATTAACTTTGCAACATACAGTTATCACTATTTTACCTTTTTTTTCTAATTCGGCGGCATGCACACTAATGACATGAAATTACAACGGACTGAACATGTATCATCCCATTTGTAAGCTACCATATCACTATGTCACAAGACTTATGATTTCACTTCGTTTATAATAATCCTTGTTTAGTTTTTCCATTTTTATGAGTCCCTTTGAACCATAAAAACCAAATTATAAGTTGGGTGATGCGTGTATGTTTGGGGAAGCTTCAAACGTGAGTTCAACAAAATTTTTTCGTAAATTAAGATAATCTCCTTTACATATTTATCTCATAAACGGTAAAGCACTTTTTCACCACTTTTATAAATGGACTCATCTTATGAAATCACTAAAAAGAAGGGGGGAAACTAGTAGAGCATGGTTAAAATCTGGTAAAGCAGTAATAACATTATAACAAAGAAAAAAGATTTAATGTTGATTAATTCATCATTTTTTAATGCATCCATGCTTCACTCCTTACGGCCCGTTTGGTACTGGAATTGATTTTGATGGAAATGGAAATGGAGATGGATATGGATATAAATATGGAGTTTAAAAATGTGTTTGGTATGTCATGGAAATTGAACCTAATTTTTATATAAAAAGACTGAAATGCCCTTTTACATTTAAAAAAAATTAACTCTTTAAAAAAATCTTTGCTTGAGCTGAGTTAAAAGCTGATTACCATCGCAGACCTCGAGCCAAGAACTTCTCTTGAGCCCAGTATCATTCTTTAAAGCCACGAGCCAGGAACTCTATTACCATCGCAGGGCAGGCCTCCCCTCCACCGCGTTTGTGAGCAAACCTCCAGCGTTTCGTGCAGTTCGTGGTGATGTTGTTGATCTGACCTCCGACCTCCTTCACAACTTCATTGAGGTCAACATGGTGCTCCCTCCCGACGTCACGACTAACGGTTCTGCTACCGACCTTCAGTGTTTGTGACCCCATTTTTACCGTCATGAGGAAGGAGCTTGCTATTTCAGATTTTGAAGGTCCACCTTTTTTTATTTCAGTTCTGTTTCTTTTTTATTTCAGCTTTGTGTAGTTCTGTCGATTTTTTTCCTGTTGCTGCCATGGAAAATTACAGGGAGGTCGCCATCATCGGCGGTGGTTCATGCTCATTAGCGATTACGATGATTTTTTTTTATTTCACCATTTGTGTAGTTCTGTCGATTTTTTTTCCTGTTGCCACCATGGAAAATTGCAGGGAGGTTGCCGTCATCGACGACGACGGCGGTTCATGCTCATTAGTGATTACGGTGATTGCGAGCTTGGGAATGAAGATGAACACAGAGGAGGGCAAAGTTAGATTCTATGGAACTTTTTACAATTCCACAGGTCAGCATGTGGAATTCTTTTCAACCATTTTTAATTGAATTGAATTCAATTCAGTCACATTAAGTATGAAATTCAATTCCAATTCCATTTCTATGCTATCAATTCATGCATACCAAACGTGCCATTTACTCTTCTTACCAGAGATTCACATAGTCCAGAACTTGTTTGTTCAATCTTTATTTGACCGAACAATCTTATTACAGTACTCTGTCTAAGATTATAATTTTTGTGTTATTGTTTATTTAATCAAGATTAAGTTTGACTCAAGTCCATACTGCTATAATTATAATTGCGCGAATAATTATAGTTTATGCTAGCTAGCTAGCTAGCTATAATCAGACTTAATTACAAGAGAGTCAGAAGAGGGCGAAATTAAAACTAACATTAGCAACATGGTAGCAGTAATTAATCAATACTCAAGCCGATCGAAACTCTCACTATTAGGATTTTGACCAGACGCGGTTACGCTTGTTTTTATATAATTAAGAAACCAATGAACATACACAAATAAAACACAATGTGCCAACGGGCAACCGTATGTCCAACGTTATATCGTCGTTTGTCAAATATATCTGCTTGATGTCGTTCATAGGTCGTCACATGTCGTTTGATTTGAGCTCATTCATGTTTGGTTTGTTCCACTTTTTTCTCCCTTTACAGCTTTGATTTGATCCTTATACGGCGTGTGTGAATGGTCTTTGCAGTGGCGCCGGGGGCTAGCTTGGGCATATTAATCAACAATTCTTGAAAAATTACATGAAAACGTTGATATTTAATATAAAAGTTAGTTGATATTTTTATGAAATTAATTAAATTAATTAATTGATACATTTAGTATCGAAGCAATGTAAATGAAAGGCGTGTGTTACGAGCTAGTTAGCATGAAGGACACTTAGATTCTGGGCATGTGATTTAAAATAACATTCCAATAATCTCACATAATTTTACTCAGTATTTGTTTTTCCCCTTGAATGATGGAATATTTGGGGGATGATTTCAAATTGATTGATAGTTTGATTGACTTCCCATTCTGAAATCTAAACTTGGTTTCAAAATCTAAATTTTGTCTAAGTATTCATATTTTTCAGAAAATTTATTTTGGATACAAAATTTCGGTTTAAAACCTACGTTTTGAAAATGATTTTTTTTAAATCGTACCCTCTCTCCTAATAAATGTTTCTTTCCTACTTTTTATTTCTTTTTCTTTCTCCTTTCCTACGTATTTTTTACCTCGAACTCCGTAAAAGCTAATAACTTCCCAAACACAATATTTTAAAACCAATGTTTTAAAACATAGGTTTTACCTCAAAATTCGTAAAAATTATTTTCTAAAATTTAGATTTTACCTTTAAATTTGTAAAAGTTAGTTTAAAAACAACTTAAGCACTGAGTCACTGATGAGGAGATGCTGAAATGCTAATGGAACAACGAAGGCATGTACTTTTTTTTTAGAAAATAAGATTACTTGATATTCTGTACTATCAATATCAAACAGATCTCATCGATCACGTGTGGTGTTAATAATCTTATTTATTTTCATATACAGTAGCTAAATATCCGGATTACGTGAATCCCAAATTAATTTGGGCAATATCTCGAAATCTTTTGTACCCTTCGAACGTACCAAAGAGAAGAAGGTAAACAAAAACTTGCTCCAAGCATGGCTCAGCTCAAAGGAAAGGCCACAGCAATAAAATGTACACACATGTATAGCAATAAGCGCCTCCGTCACAATCAAATCATACACAATATCTAGCTATATACCATCCTATCCTTAATATTGGCATTAAGACAACAAACTGATATATACTTTAATTATATATATAAATTAATATTTTTAATTATATTTATTTTTTTAATCTATCTAACGGAAGCTAACTAGCTCCAATATTAAAGTCTAGGTAGTATACATGTGATCTATTTTTTTGATGAGGGTACATGTAGTATTAATTGATCAATCACATCTAAATATCTAATTGGTACCAATTAATTAATGGTTGTGTGTGTATGTATGTTGAAGCGAATGCTTAATTAAAATGGGGTTTTATTTCAATGTTCGTAATGTGTAGAGAGTGCATATGGGGATGTGAACGTACATGCATGAGATGAAGGAGAAGTAAGTAGGGACTAGGGAGGAGCATATTTAGGGCATTCATGAAGGCAGCAGGGATTTGGACCACTAAGCGACCAACCATATGTGTAGATATACAGCTACATATATAACATACAACCATGGTAATTGATCTATGAACATGTTAATTATTCTCTAAATAGAATATCTATATTAAATTTATGTAATTAAAAATATCACCGGAGAGAGTGTAGGAGGCATTAAGGGCTTGTTTGCATCCTCTTCTTGAAACCTATATTTGGTTTCAAAACCTAGGTTTTATCCCAAAATCTATGTTTTGTCTAAGTAAAAAAAATTTCAGAAAAGATATTTTGGTTACAAAACCTCGGTTTGAAACCTAGGTTTTGAAACCTAAGTTTTCTCTTTCATATTTTTTCCTCTTTTCCTACTTTTTCCTCTTTCCTATTTCCTACTTTTTCATTTATTTCTCTTTGTTCTTTCCTACTTTTTCACTTCTTTCTCTTTCATCTCTCCTACTTTTTCTTTCTTCTATTTCCTATTTCC